>LQRL01002451.1:0-10652 GCA_001703475.1 Hydroides elegans
CCCCCCCCCCCCCCATCCTATTAAAATTCCAACCCACAATAAAAAACACCTGCTTTGTATCATTCTATCTTTATTTTGAGTAGTCTTGTGAACGTTAATAATCGTGCACGGGCATCGTTTTAGCAGCGCGACCGTCGACTTTGGGTAAAGTTGCCAGGCGCGGATCCAGAAAATATTGAACCTGGGGGCGTAAAAGTATAAATTATCAGGCTGAACCAGGGGGCGCAAATTTATTTTTTAGTCTTACATATTAGGGCGAACAGGGGGGCGTGCGCCGGGTGCGCCCCCCTCTAAATCCGCGCCTGGTTGCATCCCTTCCTTTGTGTACATATTCCCTCCCCCTCCCTATTCACATCCCAACCCACTATAATAGAAACCCACCTGTTTCGTATCATCCGGTATACTCTCCTTCTCGCCAGCCACCGCTCCCTTTATAATCTCCGTCCCTTCCGCCGACACACTTTTCACTTTCCAGACCCTCCTCTGCATTTGCGGCGTCGCTCTATTGACAACGAAATCCTTCGAATACCGTTTCGAATCCACGCGCTTCAAACCGCAATCGAGAACAGTTGGAAACTCCGATGTGATGATGACGTCATGCGACCCAGCTTCCGCTTGTAGACGTTCGATGGCGTCACGGTCTTCGTTGAGGAAGCGTTCGATTTTGCGGTATTCGTTGCGCTTGACGGTTCCCTTGCGGATTTGTTCGTGTGTGATAAGGCCGGCGCGGTAAAGGAGGTCGTATTGATCGTAGGTGAAATTGAGGTCAACATCCTCTTCTGCAGTCGGAACTACTTTTATCTCCGGTTTTTGGATTGTTTCGATTGTTGTTAATACTTGGAGCACGTTTTCTGTGGCTTTGCGCACATTGGATGCGCTTTCTCGCTATATGAAAAAAGGGAAACAGAGAAAGAAAATGCTTGGAGAATTAGGTAGAAATACCATGACCTAGTTATGTTATTATCATTTTAAAATTCTTAAGCTTAGAAATATTATTTAAGTGTATATAGACTGAAAGAATTCTTGATGAACTATATGAAATACAAATTCACCATTTTGTTATTTCATCACGAAAGATAACTAAAATAAAGCCTTTGAAAAAAATGTTCTTCATAAAATATATTTATCATAAGAAAGAACGGCATTTGTGTAATGAAAAATGACAAAAGTTTACTTAGTTTAAGAAAGTCTAATTTATAAATAAGATTGTTAGTAAGACAGCTATAAAAGCCCGTTTGCGACAAAGTCTACCACTCAACTATTAACTTCTTTATGTGACGATACCAGAAAACGAAGCAAAATTCAACACTTATTGAAACTCAAATTTTTACCACATCATCATCTCGCGTTTTCTCGTTGGCCGCGTTATTATTGGCGTCCATCTCGTTGATTTCTCGCGCCGTGACCTTGAGGCGAGAATCGGCTTCGTCCAGGCGGTGACCAATGGCTGAGAGCTAAAAGAAAGTGGGAGGGGCATAAAGACATTTGATTGATACCTGTCACCAATATTTGGGCGGCGCGTTATGTACATTAGCATCATGGACTGTGGAACGCTGATTTAGGTTACACAGCAATCAATAATTGAAAATGACGAGGACAGATGGTAGAATGCAAAGGATATACATGCTGGTGTGAACTTAAAGTATAATCTAGACAAAAATTAGTTTTTCCCTTCTCTGTTAGCCTAACGGGATAGCCTTAATGTATCTTTGATTCGAAACATGTACATCCTTCTGATCAGATTATATAAAGCGGCAAATCATTGCATAAATGTTGAAATATTTAATGGAATATATTCTTTTTTCAAATGAAACATTATAGCTTGCTTTCACAATATATACATTTATCGGTAATATGAAGCATAAACATGTGTAAATACTGGTATACATCTTTCGATACTGTTTGAAATCAATCTAACTTCAACAGCGCTACACCCATGCTGGCAAAATAAGGGATTTGTCTGATTCTGGTATTATATTTTATCTATTATTTTCCATTTCATGATGTACTTGTAGATATTGCTAAACACTCCAAATAAATACATTTGAGGTGATCAAGGTTATTGAGTATGGATAATCTGGCCTTTACATGAAGAGTACTTCACGAGTTGTAGCTACAAAAGGTGTTCCACATTTGGCTTGCATATTTATATGTAATGTTTGTAGCTACAAGAAAAAAGGAACACCTTATTTGGTCGTGAAGTGCCCTTCTTACATCAATAAAATATGATATTTGTTTTCAACTGCTGTTGACAAAGCGATATCCCTGAATACAAATAATCATACGAATTATACGAAAGGCAAATATATGCACATAGGAATAATTATATAAACCACACAATATATGGATGATTGATGATCTTTAAGCTTTATAAGATATTCCATTTTTAACCATGATTTGATGTTAAAAGCTCTTCAATCTTTTCTATTTCTTGTTAATATCAAACGAAGCAAATATACAGTCCACACAATATACATAAGGGATTTTTTTCCAATTGTTGAATACTACCTGACTGCATATACAAACTCGTCATCGAAGATCTTATTGTTGTGGTCAATTCTGGTCTTTATGTCGCAACATAGGATACTATACGTGATGTTTGTTCAACCTGAAACTGAAACACTTCTTTTGAATTAGAAACTGCATCTGAAAATAAAACAAATGTGGATTAGTTTGCCGACTTCTTGCAGCTTCAACCGGTACCATCTCCTCATATTGCCTAATGATTCTACAAGAAAGCGTTAAAAAAATACATCATAAACACATTCAGGCCTGCAAAGAAATCCAACATTGCACTACTTTTCAGTCCGCGCGCAAAAATACAAAATGGCGGCCATTTTCAAACCCCCGGAAGTGTGACATACCCTGGTTGCGGAAGTAGACATGTGTTGTGCGGCTCGTTGCGTTTCCACATTGCTCTGTTGCACTTGTTCAGCCAATCGGAGCAAAGTGGCCGTGTCTGGATATTCTGGCGACGTCACAGTAGTTGAGGAGTGGGAGGAGCGAGTGTAGCGCGATTGTGATGTCATACCACCTGTTGAAATATAGTGAAGACTTTGAATAAACTTTATAAGATGTTCAGGACTCTTAAGTCCCCTCTCTAGCTCACCAGACGGCTGACTGAACGCCCTGACTTTGATCGAATCTATAATTTATTGATCACTTTTACAAGCGAGACAGACACTTTGAATGACAACGAAAAATAGAATGATATAATTAATTAAGAATAATCGATAAGAATTTACAATTCTTATATCAAAGATGTTAAGCGCAATGAGAATCCAGGCATTAGAGTAATTTGTTACGCGCCGTTGTGCACTTAGCGGAGGCGACCACTTAACAAAAATCTCGAGCTATGTCTGAATTGGATAACATCCCAAAAATACGTTATCGATCTTAACAAAATTTAGTCCCTTCAGCACTTACCATGTGCCTTCGCATTAACACGCCACCACTGAGAATTCAGCATATCATATCATCCTGTACTTAGGCCCGTGACCCATTATACGTCTATGTATATATATATATATATCTTACCATTCGCAGCTGATTGAACAGTCAGTTGAGCGGCACATCTCGCCTCGCCCTCACTGTTTCTCGCCACCACCGCAAACTCGGCGTCATCATCAAGGGTCACCTCGTCAATGCTTAGAACGTAGTCGCGCTTGCCGAATTTCTCTGAATAAAAAAACGGATGAGTTAGTGCATAAGAATATTAGGTGTATTTATGTTGTTTTGATGAATGCGTTTGAACCTTGTGTAAAAATAATATTCATCCTTATTAAGCTAATATAGTTAGATAGAAAGCTGTGTTTATCGTTTTGCTATTCAAGGAGCGTTAGTGCCACCATATTGTTAAATAGAGTGCGATAAATATTTTAGTGAAATAACAACATAAGTTTTGCATGAGATCAGATAAAGTTTTTGTCAGATTTTAAGCATCTAACCGTCGATTGTTCAAATTAGACAGTCTAATCATTTAGTTACAATAATATACAATGTGTTGATATATTAATAGTAGTCAATATATACTTCATAAGTCCCACATACCTATCTTGCACCCGCTACTCCTCGTAATAGGTCGTCCGTCCTTGAACCAGGTCAACCTTGGTGCCGGAGCGCCCTTGACCTTACAGCGCAATTTGACACTTTGACCTTCGACCCCGGTGACGTCAGCCAAAGGTTTGAGGAATTCGGCGGCAGAGCGTTCGCCGGAAAATTCTATAGGTGATGGCATAACAATAGACAAATTAGTTAGATAAATATAAGTATGATGCAGGTTTAACCATTTAAATCTATAGTTGTTACACTATAGACTGTAGACATATGAGCAGGCTAACAACAGTTGCAAATGCAACCATTCATGTTAAATTAAAACCTTTCCATTCGATAAAGATCGGCATTATTTCTTATCCTTTTTGCGTATAAGAACATATCCATTCAACAAAAACATTCTACTCCAATATTTTTTATTTATATTTCTTCTTGGCAACCTCTTTTTTTACATCAATTTAGATTACATGCTTTATTGATTTATTGGTATCCTAAATTTCTAGCTTATTCTTTCCATACAAACCTGCAACTTTGATCTTGAACGCCCGCGAGCACCGTCCCATCTCATTGACCCCGATGCACAAGTATTGACCTTGATCCGACCTTGACACGCCGTGCAGTGTGCACGTGAACCGATGTGGGTCAAGTTGAATGACGTCACACCACGTGGTCTCACTCAAATCGATGACGTCAGCACCGTCACGATACCAAAACACATCTGGATGGAGAGTAAAGATAGAATTAGGGTTTTATGTTCAAGGGTACGTTAATTGTTAAATTAGAGACAGTGAAATGAAACATGATTGGTATTTGCATGGTAATATTCTCATTTTACTACTATAGACAGTACATTGTAGCTGAATAATATGCATTTAATGATTTAATGATAGGATATAAAAGAATGCTGTTTGTGTATGAACAGTTAGTTTTTTTTCTGGAAGTTCGGACCCATCCGCGGTTATTTATTTTTATTTTTTGCAAGTATAGAGTATATTCAACAGTTGATGTTAAAAATAGGAATGGCGTGTTACTGCGATTATATCTGCGCAACTATAAATGTATTTGCTTAATAAACACATTGGGGTTTTGTTCATAACCTATTCATCCAACTGAAACAAAAATAGTTTTGGACTATAAATTAGGTTTAACTGACAACGAAAGCAAAAGTAACATAGGCGCCCGTGTGAAAGGAAAGTAGCGGTAACCGTAACCATGATATTGATAGAACAACAACTTGTACTTATTCGCTAATTTTGAAAATGAAACAGCCATGTTTTTTACCCGTGATTACCTGTGTCCAAAGAACAGTTTGTGTGTGTGTGTGTGCGGCCGATAAACGGGTATATTTTAACGTTTTCTATCAATATCATGATTTGCTTCTTTTATATTTAAACGAAAGGAATCTTAAATATAAGATGGAACAATGTTTACGCAGCATTATATACGAACGAAAAAAGAACAACAGCATTTGGAATTGGGAACAGCATATTTTATGGCCACTTATACTATGATGCATGAACCCCAGGAAAAGTTTCGAATGGACCCTGGTCATATGCTTTCAGTTAAATTACACATGTATCGTTGTGTTTTGTTATGTATTAGTTTTTTATGACATACCATGTCAAAATATGAGGGTCCATTCCTAAACTTCCTGAAAACTGAAGCTGGTCTGAAATCTAACAACTTGTCAATTGCCTTTACTTGTTCACGATCTTTCAAAATATCTTACCGACTAATAAAGTATAACATGTCTGAAATGTGAGAATAGAATCTGTAGTGATAGGTCAAATGTAAACGACCATTGCAATATCTAACTTGGATTTAAAAAAAAAATTAATGTAGTACAAACATGTAGGAACCCAAAATATTGTCTTGCAGAAACATGCAGAATACACAAATAATGTCGTTAAAAAGAGAAAATGGTATGACGATTACGAGAGAATTATAAGAGAGAGACAATACATAGAAAAAAAAACGATATATAAATATACTGATAACTCGATCCGCTTGCTTCTAACTCATAAACGCTGAATGAATAAAATATATTGAAATACTGTTTTATAATGAATTATTCTTATTGTGTAGCACAGTTACAGAATACGATAAGAAACTTGCGATAATACGAATACGACATGAATACATCCACTGACCAAAATGCCCAATTTCCAGCTCTTTTTTTTTAAATTCATTTTCAATTTTCGTATAGTCATTCAATTACAATCAAATGATATTTAAATGATTTATCTAAGGGCATTTTGGTCATGATATGAAACACACACTTACGCATCCATCTAACCGCTATATCGATAAGAAAGAAAGTAGAGTTATTAATAAGTTATCACCTCCTGAGTAAGTGGAACATTTGCCCAAGCCACCAATAGCCAGAAACCAGTTGGCCCACCAAGAATTGAGAAATTTTAAAACACATAAGGCGTATGAAACAATATTTTCAAAATTAACACAGAATCTAATATTACTCATAAATCGTGTCACATTTTCATATAACAACTTGATTTTTGTACTTCAATCTAAAAGTTTTTTTTGTTTCAATTTCACTCACCTATGGGCAAAGTGCCCTGCAGCTCGACGCTCATCTTAACACTGTCTCCCTCCACCGCACTGACCATCTTCTCGGGTTTCACGCAAAACACGGGATCAACATCGGCAATCTCCGGAGATTTCGGCGGAATATCGATGTCATCTACGGAAGGCTTCGGCGATGTTCGGGTATTTCCGGAAATTTGATGCTTTTCCGAAGATGTGACTGCATTGATGTTAAGTGGCGTTGGTTTCGATTTTTTGCGCTGATTTGGGGGCGTGGTTTGCACGGCCGCTGATTGGCTGGTGGGCGATAATAGGGGGCGGGGCTTAGATGATGATTGACGTGCCGCATCGCTACCAATAGCAACGGCCTGGACTCGCTCCGATACCACGAAGTGACCTTCGCGATTGAAGAAACCAGATCGGTCATCATCTTCCTCGTCCTCTTCTTCTATGTCTTCAAGGTCATCCTCGTCGTTATCCTCAAGGTCATTATCGCGGTCAAGGTCATAGGATTCTTCGGAGGGCGTGTCATCTAGTTCTAAATCGGAAGTGGCGTCGTTCTCGGACAAGTCAGAGAGTTCGTCGGCGTTTCTAATTTGAGGGACAGACAATGGTGATATATCGTTTAATAATGTGTTCATATACATGGTATATTGTGGTTGTTTACATCAGACACGCGATCGATGTATGTTAGATAACTGTTTTATAGCATGTGCAATACAATTACATTAGAGTCATTTGAAAAACTACATGTATATACATTAAGTGGATATACAGTGAAAAACTTCGAAATGATAAGATTTTAATTTAACAAAATCATTAGACCCGATACTTTTTCACGAATGTAATTTCAATGTTCTAAAGCAGCATTTTTGTTACGTTACTTCAAAACTCTGAAATAAAATAATTGGATATCTTCGGTCAAATTATGTTACAATAGGGTTTCTTATAAAAATCGAAGTTTTTCATTGTATGTCGCACAATGATATATTAAAAATATAGAAAAAAGTCAGGATCTGAAATAAATACAAAACTATTAGAATATATAATTGGACATGGTTATACATACAATATTCTGACTTAGATTGTTATTTGTTTCATTGATTAAATATGTTATTTTACTAGACTTCATTATATATTTTTAAATGATCATTTTTAAAACCAATCACATAAGGAATACTAAATTGCACTAAAATAACACTTTAACGATATCTACCGAATACATAATAATATTCAATTACGATATAATTATCGCTAATTTATTGGAAAGAATCTTTAACGAATTTGTGCCGAATTGTTGATTTTCAAGTGACAGAAAGACACGGAGAATGGCTGTGCTTAGCAACCCATAAGTCGTGGCTAACAGCAAAACGTGGTGAAAACAGTTACAAGATAACACGCATAAGCTTTAATGAAAAAAATATATACGAAAAACGAAAATGAAATCATTCGACATCTACGAAAGATCGACGTCGATAAATGACATTCCTTTATCATGAAATAGTGGTGTCAAATATATAAGCGAAATATCTGCAAAATGTGTCTAATTGCGGCTGAAACAGTTCAAGAGCACGGCGCCATCAAGAACCTATGTGGCTTTTGCATGCAGTTGCTTGAAGAAGAATCCCTTGCATACGAATTAAGAAAACCAACCAGACACGCTCCAGAGCGGAAATACGAGTGCGCGTGCACTTTGAAGACGCGCGCAAGTACACATGCACTTTTATCCGAGTGCACATGTACCCGAAAATTCACATGCACTTTAAACATAGAGTGCACAAGTACCCATCCGGACATACCTATACCCTAACCGTTGCTGTGTGGCTACGTCGACGAGATTGGCGTACGCCGGAAAAAGACGTAGCCACTCGTTCTCAACGAGCATTGTCATGGTTGCGTCACGTGGTGCGTCCGAAATATAACCGCGTGGGCTTTTCCGCAAAATATAACCACAAATGAATCACAATATAACCACGGATGATATTTAACACGTGTGAATCCGCATCAAGCCGCGTAAATTTATAAAGTTGATGAAAGCCGGAATCATTGCGTTACACATGCAACTTTATTTCTAAGAGCGCATTGTTTAAAATATTTAGTTTGTCATCGAAGGGATTACGGAAATATCCATGTAATTAAAGAGCACTAATTGATATTCATATGAATTATCCTTCACTTTTTACTAAATACATCGTCGATGTCAATGCGAAGTTTTTCATTAGCTTATTCCTTTTCGTTTATTCTTATACATATTAATATATTTGAATATATTGATTAGATATCCATGCTTCTATTTACAATCTCCCTACTTGTAATTGTATTAAAAATTACAAACAGTATAAATTAAACTGCATTTATATCTAGGTCACATGATCCTTGTAGTGTCATGACCATAAAAATACCAAACATCACATATTAAAAAACGCAAACATATCCCTGTTTCTGGAGCGTTATGCGAATCCATGCAGTTATACTCGATAAAATACTTGACAAGCCCTAAGTACGAAGTGACAAATCGCAATTATATACCATTAGCGCCAATATAACTTTCTTTCGGCTTATGCAACGCAAAAAAGCATAAGTGTCGAGCTTTCGAGTCTAAGTACTTATGGATAAGGACTCTCGACAATCAGCATTGTGATGATAAAATGGTTTGACGTTGCCTTCCGTTAGATGTTAAACGAAATCGAGATAAACGTAATGATTAAACTATTTTTATGGATGGTGGTCAAAATATAGGATCGAATATAATGGCGCAATATTAGAGACGAATCAGTAATCATCATGGGCCATGATTGTTATTCAACAATTAGTTTTATTCTAAATGATAAACCACTCTCCCTTTCCCTGCATATACAGTGTAGTTATTGATATTTTTCTTCCATTTTCGATATCGTATAAGCATATTATTATATTATCTCCCATTAAGCCGACAAACCTATAAGAAAACAATCAGTACTTTTTCTAGTATCTCCATAGAGTTATTTCAATGCAACACAATCTCTACAATCAACGAACTCTCCATGAATCATGAGTGCAGACTTAACTTCCTATCACATCAAGAGGTTTCGATTATTGACCGAAATGTGGGTGTCATATGTACACCCACTTCCTTACAAAAACTACGATGTTCGAAAGTAAGGAGTTGAGAATATAATTAACGAGTTACCAAGCCTAAATCGTTAATGAACGTGAATGATGAATGTTCCTATATTTGGTTGGTAGATAAGCTAAACATTATTTATGAATTTCATACAATAATTGATTAAAGTTATTTGATACTTCAAATTAAATGTTAAAAGGACTTATTGATGTATTTTAATCTTATACATATTTATATCAAGATAGTTTTTAAATGGATGGATATTATTGAAAGGAAATATCTTCTTCCAAGGCAGAAATAAACGTCTATCGCACATGAGTTTAACGAATTCTTATTTATTAATGTAAAATAATCAATCGTAACTATTATCTAAACGGAACGCCACATGTTAACCTCCGCATAAAATGTATAAAGACTGTTTTATAATCTAAGGTGGTCAGAAACAAGAAAGTTGCTATTACGTCGATATTACGTTAATCAACGTTTGAATCCACAATCGTTTGTCATTATTTACTCGTTATCACGTTTTTATCATATGTCATGCGTTCCTATTACCATCTTTATTGTTTATCATTGATAACTGCTTTTACAGCGTTGTTTATGCACCAATCACAACAAAGAAACTTTATACTGTAAATATATTTCTATTGCAATCAAGCACATTTCGCATACATAACGTGAGAGTTAAATATTTGTCACATGCCACAAATATGGGATCCTTTCAGTGTGATGTCTAAAAAATACCCTTCGCTATCCAAAAATCATTAAGTCAACTCATTAATGAATTTCTTCACCTTATGAGAATACAAGCTCTTACTCTGATTTTTGCAATTGAGCTATTAGATTTATAACTTGTAGGAAATATCTTGGATATTAAATAATTTTATATAATTTGAAGTTAAGCTTGTTTGAAATTAAATGATTTAAAATGTCCCCATATATGTCAGTGTGC
>LQRL01002454.1:0-10027 GCA_001703475.1 Hydroides elegans
CGTTGAAATCGTTTGCCCCGGAGATGCCCGCTGCGTAGGTGGTGATGGGCCGGTAGTGGCTGCGCGTGTAGGAGGGGCGGAAGATGGAGGCGTGGTGCTGTCGGAGGAAGGAATTAAAGTGTTGTTTGGGGATGCATGAATAAAGTTAAAAAATGAGCATTGAATTTGAAATTAAAAATCCCAATTTTAAAATACATGAAAGCATAATGTTATCGAGTACATGAAAGTTTACATTTTAAATATTTGTTTAGGTAGTAAAAATACATTTTGAACAATACATGACCCCGCTCCCGTTTATCCTCTTTGTGAGAAGTGAGAGCATTTACCTGGTTGCTTGAGGTTTGACAAATCACATTTTTAGCAATTACCCAATGCCTCTAGATACTCACCCCATCATCGCTCTGTGCCAGAATATCATGATGCGTGTCCTGAGCCGCATCGATCGGATGAAACACGAACAACATGCCCCAAACCGGAAGTAGGAATTTGACGAGCATGGCGCTCCCGTAGACGGGTGTGTAGATCTGCTGTGTGTGGCCGAACACGCCGCTGCAACCGCCACTAGACTCCCATACTGATGGGCGAGAAAGAAGGTGGAGGTGGCGTTAATTAATGCAATTAAGTAGACAAGAATGATTTACAATTTTACAGTGAGTTTAATGATGGTGAAATTCTCTATTATTAGGTACTACAACATATACAGTGTAATTTTAGGCTTTTTAAGTTAGATCATGGCATGAGGTTTAATTAATTAACACAAAAAGTGTAATAATAACGCTTTAACATTCTTCGTGAGGACATTATGGACAGCATTCGAAAACAACTTGAAGCTTAAACTTTTGCATTTATAATTTAGAAAGAAATGAGTCTGGTCAATTAGACGAAAACATATTTCGACCTATGTTTAACTACAAAAAAAAATGTTTCGAGTTTAATTGGACAAAACACGAACAAAGTAAGAAACAAGAACTTTCATACTTACATATTTTGAGCGTTAAATCGTAGAAGAAGCTACAAAATGCTGATAGTTGAAAGAAGACCACAAGCCTACAAATGATAAAAGGATCTATGTTTATTTATTTGTGTGAATCAGTAGTGCGTAACCTGAAACATTGCAAATTCATAACAACATGTTTAAATTACAAAACTATTTTACCATAATTCTTTTTGAAATTGACAACATTGGCATTGTAGTCACAGGAAAACAAAATGACAACAGTTTGGTCGACAGTTTGGCCAGAGAAAAAAGCTCGAAATCGGGATAACAGCACACAACAAGAATTTTAGAGAAAGTGAAATAACATTTAATTGGTGTTCACCCTGTAATATATTATAATAAAGAGGTTCAGGAAGCGTATTTCCTGAACATATGACGGAAACGCTGTCGCACTACCTTGAAACTAATCAGTCGGTTTTTGGAATCGACAAAACAATGTACAAATTCCAACAGTAGAGGATGTTACCGTGGTTTCGCCAGGCGATTCAATGAAATTACAGGTTCTCCATAGATTATTTTAAAGAAAACACTGAGGAATTAATGCTTAATTTTCTTAATAGCTATCTCTATCACTTAACTACGATCATGTATATTTTCAGGAATTACATTTGGTTAGTTATAAAGAAAATAAGGGTTAAGTAAAAATAAATGTTAAAACATGATTATCTAGGTTTCGCCACCCTATGTACATTTGTTTGATAATCATTAATATAGACTCTCACGGGTCAGTCTATAGACATATTTTGCTACACCAGACTATATCAATATCAACATTTTTCATGCGTGCCATTGGCATACACTCTGACCTCTTTTTTCCTTGGTGTTAAGGCTGTTTGCCATTTAATAGACAGAGTGTCGATCGCGAAATATTGATGTTATGATTTAATTTTACCTTAATTCCTGTACACTAGCTCGACTGCTTTCTCAATGTCCTGCTATGTCCAGTTTTGATAATACATCGTCATTTCAATATTAAACTAATCAATTATTTCTTAACGTCTCTCAAATGTATTGTCTTGATATAATGCTTTAACCCTTCAATGAACACTTAATAATATGACTGGAATCATTACAGAAAATATTCTATTTAAATTATGTATACTATATTCCACTAGAGTCTATGTATATGTTTGGGTTGCCTTGTCTCAATATGAGAAAGACATATACATAACTATCTTAATAATGATAAAAGCAGACCCCTTGCAGTGCAATGACAAGGGAAAGAAAAAAAGAGAGGTCAGGGTGTATGCAAATGGCACGCATGAACAATATTGATATTGATATAGTCTGGTGAAGCAAAATATGTCAATAGACTTGCCCGTGAGAGTCTATATTAAAGATTATCAAACAAATGTACCTAGGGTGGCGAAACCTAGATAACCATGTTTTAACAATTATTTTTACTTAACCCTTATTTTCTTTATAACTAACAAAATGTAAGTCCTGAAAATATACATGATCGTAGTTAAGTGATAGAGATAGCTATTAAGAAAATTAAGCATTAATTCTTCAGCATTTTCTTTAAAATAATATATGGAGAACCTGTAATTGCATTGAATCGCCTGGCGAAACCACGGTAACATCCTCTAGTCACAATAGGAAGCAACCGCGATAGATTTATTGATTCTATGACAATCAATGGGTCGGAACAGTGACAAAGTGTCTCATCTAGAAAATGATGTGTTTCCTCATTCCCCTGTCTGCTCAAGGGAACAATAGAATGGCCTCGAACTATGAGAGCATCTCGGGGCCCTAAGCATCAATCATGTGTTTGATATGAGAAGGTAAACTTTTGTAGATACATGGGTGTTCTGGGTTGCAACTGTAGCAGAATTATTGAAATTTAGTGCGAAACTGTTAACGACTTTAACGAATTTCAACATTCATTTTGTTACGATCAATCAGTCTATATAGTCATCCGTTTACAATTTGCATAATGTTCAGATTTTATCAATGTTAAAAAGATTTTGTACTATTCAAACTAAGCTCAATGCTCAACTTACGTTCAATGATAAATGACTCGGTATTTACTCAATGGAACTGAGAATCATAATAATGTTTGAAAAACCCATATTCTCGATTTAAATCCGGAGTATCATCTCGCTTGATTTCTTCATCCGTGTATCCATACATAAGAAACGGTGCCGGCCTCAAAGATCCATAATCCATTTCTGCGCAAGATTGATATGCTTCACTGTCATTACATTTGAACCGACTGTCCTGTTGCTCGCATCCTTTCGCATTGAGTTCATGAATGTGAGTCCTGTATTCATAAAGTACGTTGAGAAGACGATCCACGATCAAGAGTCGTGCTTTACGTTGTCTGCAACAGAGATAGCGATCCGACGTTTTACTCGTATTATTCGATACATGTTCGCATTTAAATAATTCGATATCATTTGCCTCATTTCCGAAATATTCATAGAATTCACCGGCAATAAGACAATGACGCAAAAGTCCATAGATGGCAATAGTCAAACATATGTGATCTTTGCATTGGTTTCTGTGGTTGTTGGCATTGTGGGTCAGATAGAAAATACATGTTTTTAACATGTAGGATCTGATTGTATTATGTATGTCGTCAGTCATACCAAGGGCAATCAGTTGAGGAAAGATTGGTCGAAGAAGATGTGATATCCGAACAGCCTTTGCTAGTTTGTACGCCCTCTGAATATTTTCCGAAATCGATTTGATAATCTCATTTTCTATTAGTGATACACAAATAATGCCTCTATTCGATCTAAATAGCAGGGATCCTATATCTTTACATTGATCCAGAGTAAAACAGTTCTTGAATCGAATAAAAACATTGATATCATAGTTATTATTCTTATGTACTTGTACAATGTCTATTGAAATGGGCAGATCCACATAATTTTCGCCAAGCCAAGTACAATGCAAACATGGAAACTTCTTATCACTTTGAACAGCAAATTGATCAAGGACCAGTCTTGAATCTTTGCACGTAGAACAATTGAATGTTTCCACGGCCTTGTTTAAGTCTATGCCACGAAAATCCGAGTTCTCACTTTCTGCATGCAGAAAGAAATCATACTCATTCGGATAAAAGCATCGTGTTTCTTCATTCGCGCTGCCTACCAGAATAGGTTTACAACGTATGATTCCTGGAGTGTGATATACAATATTGTCTGAAACTCTTTCCATCATGTTGCATACTTTACGCAATACCTCATCACTTTCCTTTGATCTTTGCATTGAATCCATTTTTGACAATAACTGGTCGATAATATCATTGGTTGAGTCATGATCGGCGCTTTCTTCGATCACATTCGACGACGTGAGATCTACATCATTATACCACGCACGTAGTGTTATAAGATCATGGTCTTTTAGAATTGCAACTAAAGCTGCATCAGGTCTTTCTGACTTGATGACATACCGTTTAGCGTACAAATGTGCTCGAGCGTCATTCGTCAAAAGGGTCATAAATGCAGCTGGGTGATTGTTTAATAGAATCTTGATATGTCGAAACATACCAATTCTCAATACATGCATTATCAATTCAGGAGTTTCCATTATCTTTTCGTCAAATATATCCCGATATAATTGTTCTATCATTTCTTCGTTCGGATCTCCTTTGTTATACTTAGTGTAGACAGCACACCATAAATCATCGATCATGTTTAGGAAATCCACAGATAATCTTTTTTGTACTGCACTTATTAAAAGGTTCGCAACGTCGACTTCATGCACTTTAGTGACACATCCCATTAAACGTTTGATTATCAACGAAAACAGAATGTCGTGGCCCCTTACACGATAAAGCCATTTATACTTATAATGTGATCTGAGGCTTGGATCACCCCCTATATTCAGAAGTTCGATGGCTAAATCGTCCCCATATGGTGACCGTAGCAATTCGAAAACTGTTTTTCCATCGCCTTTCCTTATTAAGTAACATATTTTATCTATATTATACTTCACTTCATTCCATTTACAATATTTTCCCATCACGTTTTTCAAACCAACAATATCGCCGTCTTCTAATACATCACGGAGGACTTGCTTCGATATGTCTAGTTCGATGTCCGATTCGATCCAAAATGCCCAATTCCTTTCATAATCGCTTTGAATATACGTTGCTTTGCTTATTTGATCATTGTTGCCATGGCGACTTAAACATGGCGCATCCTCTTTATCCTTGTGTTCAATATCGATGTTACCATCTTTTGTTTCGTTTTCCCTTTCTAAATCGTCATATTTGCGTTTCTTGGGTATATTATCCATTTTGTATTTTATTGTATAATTTTTACTCAAACATCAGAAAACTAAATAAGATTCATAAATAGAAATATAATTAGACGGATTTGGAAACATACACATGTAACTACAACCACAGGGAAACGTTATATCGATATGAGGAAAGTTTACTCAAATCAATGAGTATCGACCATGATTTACAATACGAATGTTTCTGTTTAATTAGGTAGAACCCTACTCAGGCCGTGTAAATCTCTCGAAATTCTCTCAAGCACTAAAGCCTGAAAAGCAGTGTTGTCCCATAAAGTCTTCATTCCATTTTGTAACTATTTTTGTCATTGACTGGAAAAGTTAGGGCGAATCCTTGAAACTCATACCTATACAATCATATGAGATTTTTTAACGAGAACAGGCGGATGGTAAGTCACATATCGCTGGAGTCGATAAAGGGGATCGGGGAATTTGATGTTGACGAGATCTATCATCTACATAAGGGAGTGGTAGGTTGGAGATGGGGTCTTTGTAATCATAGGGGAGGGGAGAATGCATAAACTCACAGCCACAAATCGCGTTTCTGCTCCCTTCTCACAGAGTCGAGTGTGCTGATTTCGTTGAGGCGCTTGGCGATGTAAACGGCGGCGACTGTGAAGAGCTGCACGAGGACCAGCTCCACGGAGGAGAGCGCCAGCCAATAGGGCTCTGCAAAAAATATATAAAAACATATAGCTTTAAAGGTTACTAAGATAAGATAATGTTTATTGAAATAATGCAACATATGGCTTTATGCATTAGGTTGAAAAAAGTACAAGGTGTGCGTGGCGCTGCAAATAAAAGCAATTGTTGAGTATTGCATGTGATACAACAATCCTAAAATGCAGTATAGATAGATAGGTTGATATGTGGAATCGCTTCCGTCATGAGTCTGATAATAATTTCTTACATCCTGTTCTCAGATCCTCTAGACGTTGACATTGCTTGTAATCATTGGTTTACTCACAGGCCCTTTCATACAACACCACCAAGCAGTTCCTTTGCCTTGACCAGATAATCGTGGCCATTTTCTCTTTCAATATTGGGTTCTTTTCAAATTTATCAAGAAAGCTTCGCGTGTCCGGAAGAGGAAATTAAAATTTCATTCGTTCCCATTCATTATGGTATCAGTTCAATTACCATATTCATATATAAATTTTTGTCTCGACACAATGTGGCGATGAGTTAGACTGACCAATACGCAAATTATGAAAATATATTGTTGAAATAAGCGGATGAAAAATGTCATGTGCCATTTTTGCTCAAAAGTTTATGTACAAATATTTCGTCACTAATAAATAGTATTGCATTCTGTGGGCATATAAATGCATTCACTGCCAATGGTATGAAATAATAGGAATCATAAAGAGCCGTAAATGTGACTTAAGTTTACCCTCCATATTTTCTTGGACACAGTAGCTAACAGCTAATCAAGTCACGACCCAACAGCTCTTTCACGGGAGTCTCCTAATAGCATCTCGAGCGCTTAAGTCACGACTTACTGAGGGCTGTAATAGTGGTTCAAGGGAACAATAAATAGGGGAGGTAAGTGACCTGGGGTGGACATAATGGAGGTTGGGGAGAATTTGGGGTCAAACTAATGTTGTCCTACATGTATTATTTCTTTATCCAAGAAAAGGAAATGTTTGTGAAGGATAATCGTATTTTCGTATACATACGTTTTTCTGACATTTGTTTTTTTTACGATGACAAACTATAATCGATGAAATAAAGTCAACCATTTTGTTTTCTGAATTCAATATACTCTATAGTATATCTAATGTTTTAATAAATAGATAAGTTATTTGATGAAATAAGTTCCAATTGTATCAACGCCAAAGATTTTACAGTTGATATCAAGCTCACAGTTCATGTTAAAATACAAAGATGTGCCAAATCGGCCAAGTAGGCCTTGATGCCTGAAAACCTTCTAACATCCTAATATTGTTAGAAGTGATTCGTTGCATACGTGACTTGAATTTTTACTCTCTTAACCATTGACTCCTTGTTGTCATTCAATCTACACATTATTTCTCATTGAAGGAAGAATTGAAGGCAACTATCCACTTTGGTAATAAACTAGAATCTAAAACTGATTTTCCAATAGTAAGATATTTCATATATCTGCTCACAAATCTGAAAGATATTCGAAAGATTGTAAACTGTAAATCTAAATATAAGAAAATTGTATTCAATATTGTACTTCAACTGAAAGAGCCTAGGTCCAGAATTTGTAATCTTTGTATGTAATCTAATTTCTTAACTATATGGTACATTGGAAGTTCAGTAAAAAATATCCATTATTATGTTGTTAGTAACATAAAAAACATGCTTTCGACAACTTTTCACGGACAACCTCAAGGCGGCACCGTATGCTTTACGCCTGATTGAATATAATCTGGTTTTGGAAGCCTCTCAGTCTGAACACATAATCATCAACGGGTATTGCTTTGTGAAAATCATCATCTGAATCCAATACTTTTTAATGGCATCGTTCCGTGAGGGAAGCTTTGAAAAAGAGTTGGCTTTTTGTGATCTGATAAACAGCTTAGAACTTCTTTCATGAAGAGTCTGTTAAGACGTGATGGAGTTGGAAAAGAGAAGGTGCTAATTACCCCGACGTAACGTTTTTGTGAAAACGAATGCGGTGATATTGCTAACAACGGCGCCACTGAAGTAAAGTTCTGGTTCTTAGACTGTAACAATTACATTTTTACAGGTAATTAACGTAATGCAATAGTAAAATGCGATCCTCTCACAATTACTGTTTAGTCGAACAGAACTCAATGTGGGTGACTTGTGTTGATCTATTCAAACTCTAGGATTAAGTTTTCATTACGTTATTGAAGCTTAAATTGCTCAAAACGAGTTTATAATCATTGCAGTGCAAGTTACAGATACGCAAAGTCGAATGGTATCTTTACAGGAGAAGCGTTAGAGGTGTGTTTAAAATACCCGTAGAAAGCTTCGCAAAAAAAAACTTACGGAAACACTCGGCCCAGCTGTCTTGCGTGAAGATACAACCAAGCACAACGACCACTGAGATGTAGAGCAACGCAACGATGTAGAGTGGCAGCATCACCCTGTAAGAAAATAAAAAAAAAATCCTTAGAAAGGGGAAAGGAATGGATTGATTTACATAAAATAGTTCATGGCTCTTTAGTGTTAAAGTGCAGTGGAGCGTGTCCTGTCTACATCCGCGCTTGGTATTGACTGAAATACATGTTTGGCTAACGCTCACTCAGGTTTCACATTAAAAGATTTGATGTGTTTGTAATGTATCTTAAAAATCACTCTTTCTTATATATGAACATCCATGGGCTATGACGGCTGATTCTCCCTAAAAAAAGCCTTGAGTCGGCAAGTCGGCCTTTGATGGTGAAAAATAATGACACATCACTTATTCATAATGTCAAAGAAGCAAGCTGCTCATCCACTTAAGGGAAGAGCTGCTCACTCCGAGCATAGATTTACTCTAATTAAAATGGATTTACCGAAAATTCTCGAAGGTTTTTTATGGCCCAAATTGTTCGAGAGGGAACATGTGTGTTTTTGACAGAATTTAATCTGTTTCACTGAAATCTGAAAGGCATATTTAACATTCCCTTAATGATACACAACATGTATATGTTTCTTAAACTTATTGGTCGTTCTGTCAGGGAGTGTTTTTACAATACGACCAATAATTTCAACAAGATCTGGCAACATGACAAAGAATTCCTGATGAATAACTCTGCATCCAATCCCCAGACCCCAATAACCCGACTGGTAATTTCCTCGGCCAACTTCAGCCAATTTAGTCCTCAAGGGAGGTTGCATACTACATCAATCTATCTTTAGCTCATAATTATATTTTAATTATTAATGACACTGAAGGCATTTTGGAAAATACCTTGACATCGTATAAAAAATCATTAACGGACATACATGCTAATGGATAATGTGTGCAAATTTGAAAATCTCTAAGTAAAATATGCATAATGATAAAACGTAACGAGTTCTCCAAATTTAGACTCTTTGGCAAAATACATGTTTATGGACCGAGAAACATAGCAGACTGCGGTACCAATGCACACGATTCCACAAAGCAATTACAATTTATATGAACTCGAGCTGAAATCTAACCATGGGGGCCTAGAAAGACCTGGAACAATCATATACAGGACTGTGGTGTGGCTTTATTGTTTCGAAAAAAATCTGAATAATTACTGTTTCTCGTTATGCTTTTTGCTGAAAGATCAAAACATTTGCCTATTCGTTAATCCTTCTTAGCACATCGTCTTCTTTACTCTTCTCCACCAGTAACAACGCTGAATCTGACTTCTAGCATATGGATTGTTAACGCAAACAACATTAACCGGGCGGTTTTAGAGGGGACACCTCGTTATTTTTCATTCCAAACAAAACATTGGCGCCCGCGAACTCATGTCGGTTCATATATTCTATTTTGTATTTTAGTTTTTTTTAACATCGGCGCGCCCGGTTATTTTTCTGGACACGCAAAATTTGTACTTATTTAAAAACAAGGCTGAAAGCTCCGGCGGAAAGCCATATTCAGAGTTATATAATGTACTATTTGAAATACGACCCTGTTTGCTTTTGTTTGCATGGGATGGGGGCGACCGCTGTGAGACTAAAAAGGACAGTATGTTGACTGATCCCGAGGTAACAAATTAATCCCCCCAATCCCTTGGGAATGTGATGTTTCTTCTCTTCCTGTTACTACATGTATAGTACGTTTACATCCACGTCGGTTAAGAAACAAAGAAGCTGGTACAC
>LQRL01002458.1:0-11324 GCA_001703475.1 Hydroides elegans
TTATTACACTATGACGCGTGAAATTGTCCGGATGGACATTTGCAAAGTAGAATGTGGCCTTGAGAAATAGTTTGATTCATTCCTTTGAAGATAAAATCCCTCGCCTATTCACGCACTATTTTTTCTTAGCGCGATGATACAAAGCTGTCGTTTGTTTTGTGGGCCCCCCTTTTCCTCCGCACATGAATCAGTGTCAAAAGCAATGCGACCATGTCTCATTTTCGCTGCGGGAGAGCGAGGCCCCGTTATTTGTAAACAGAAAAAGAGACATTACTCGGTCACACCAGTTTAACTTATGTCGGTGCGCAGGGGCAGCGCGGGCAGAAGGGCGCGTGTGTTTTGGCGGAGGGGTGTTTCTACGTACGTCATCCTGCACCAAGCGCTTCTTTGAGGACGTGTGTAACAGGATCAGGATATGATGGTGTACGCTGGATGAGCATAGAACCAAGGTCTGAGTTATGAAACATGTCTTAAAACTGTTATAATGAAATTGAAAGCATTTTATAAACTAACATATGTTTGTTAAGAAATATCTGAAAATTAAACCCGTTTAGATACGCTTTCAATTCAACGTGCAGCACTCATCTTTGACGTCCTTCGTGTACATTAAAATTGAAATGTAAGAATAGAGGAAAAAGGAGAGTTCAGCTTCAAATGGTCTTATATACATGTATAAGGATTTTTTTGCACCAAACGGTCATATGTATAACAAAACAGTTATAAGAGTTATGCATCAATTGGTCTTATCCCTGGTTTGCTTTAAAGATGATCATTTCATGCAGAAATCCTTATATGTATGTAAAACCATAAGATGCTGAACTCTCCATTTTCCTCTACTTGTAACTTGTAAGTACTCTTCGGTGTATTAATTTATTTACAAATATACATTGATTAAATTATATCGTAGTAAGTTGTATAAGTTATAAATATTCAGTTGCGTTAAAAAAACATAACACAGTATCACCGTTGAATAAGTTCTCCCTCATGTGAAACTATGTAGGATTATTCTCTTGAGTGCCATTATTATAATTTATTGGAATCAGTATGACCATGATACCTCTAATTTGTTCCTATTTCTAGATGGTACACATTTATAAACATATAATTCCTTAAACCACATTCATTAATTTGTTAAGGATGAAAGCATGTAAAACGGGATGATATTATGTGAGACATTTTGATAAAGTTAAAAAGGCGGGGAAAATAAGAAAATTAAAATAAACATAAGATGAGTATCACAGTACCATTATATTGTCTGTAATGGCATCTTGTGGCGGGCATGGGCTCAACCCATCAACGAAAAGAGTGTTTTCACGTCACGAAATAATACTGAACGTTATTATAACGTTGGATTTTGGTATCTTATTTGACGAAAATGTAGGTCTTGTGATATGGATATTTCGTGGCAAATATTACAACGACACACCAAATATTACAGCACAAATGGAAATCCATGCACCAAAAACGTTCATACACTCTTTCGACTAAATATTCTAATGACTATCATACGACGTCTTTTTTTCACAAATTGGGAAGAGGAAATCCGTCAAATGATGTTTTTCGAAAACCTATAATTTCGCCCACTAAACGCCAAGGATCATGATCGCTAAATGTACATAAGTCTCAAACCTCAACCGCGGACGGCTATTAGTCGTGACAACACATTACTAAGTGTTACAAAATGATGTGTTTCAATTGAATAATGTGCTATTCACTTATGAGAACAGGGGTTGCTGAATGTTCTGATGTTTATCTCTTAATATACGGGTTTTTGAATCAAGGTCATAATCTAACCTATTAACCCTCGTGTAAAGGGGGAGTGGTTTACTGGGCTTCCTTTTAGCGAAAGTGCTTTTGGCTTAAAACAAAATTAAATGACCATCCGATTAGGGTACAAATATAATTTAATAACAGGTGCAACTCAAAAAAAAAAAGAAGGATGATGATGTCCAATGTGAATTGTACATTTTGATTCGATTTCAATTTTAAGTTATGCCTCTTAGTCTCTGACTATTCAATTGAACGCAGGTGCATTTCCAACTTCACGATGCACACAAATATCTAAATTTATAAATGAAATGATATTAATGATAAAGTTAATGTAAACTCTGCTGTTAATGCTTTCGCCATTTGGTGTCGTTACTTTGTTGTGTCATTTAATAATCTAGAAATTATACACAACATTAAATACAGTAGAATCCATAGATATTTGCATGCTGTTTACTGTGGAATTGCACTCGTGGCGTGTATTTTTCGGCACTAGACTATTGTCTATTTCATTTGGATAAGATCGACACTGTCATTAGGTTCATTTGTATTAAATGTGACACAATGAACTTGATTGAAAATAAAAAGAAAATGCCTAAATATACCATTGCACTTGGCCATTTAATGTCACCCAATGAAACCAAATTCAAAGAGATGCTTTTTGGGGATGAAAAGTGTTGATCCGAACATATTTGCATTACCTAATGTTCTTACTTTTTGTAAGCAGTTGAATTTCGTATTTTAAATTTATGCACCATCAACATCGTGTTTTCCAAATGATAAATGATATAGATTCTACTATATTATTACAAATGTATATGCGCGGTTAATGAAATATCCGACCGTAAAATCGCCCCGAGAAGAACTTCAAACAGTTTGGAACCAATTAAGATCATTCGCGGGGAAAACCACTTTTTGGGAGAACACCACATAGGGTGCTATTTGACTTATTGGTATTTCCCTCTATTTTCCTCGGTGATCACAATGCAATGACAGTGATTTGAGAGTTTTAAGCGGTTACGCCTCCTTTTTCTCTTGACAAGGACGTCGTCTCACTTGGATTCCCAATGGACAAGACGTATTATTTCGTCATGAAAATATCACGTTCACGTTCAATACTTATATAGTTCTATTGCGTTAACGTAAATAAGGGATTGAACTACTTTTGCAAAAATATATATTCTTATAACGATGATGTATGTAGAAAACTGTATTTTGAAAAAGTATACGTTTGTAATAAAACAAAAACAAATGCATTTTTAAAATTCAAAACGTCAACTTTAATTTTTGACGTCGTTTCTGTAACATTGCTACACCAAGGAAATCAAAAGTTAAACATAGAGGGGTGTCCGTAACTCCTTTCAACTAGCATCATTATTAATGTCATTATACTCGTCAACAATCACCAACTAGAGTCAATTCATCGACACGGTGGCGCTATTAGCAAAGAAAAAAATTGAAGCGAATTTTGGCAGTTTTTATTTTCATCACGAATTCAAGACAGGTAACCGTTTTATTAAATCAAATAAATATTCGTGTAACTTCAATGATATCTGACAATTTTATGATAGAAATATAAAGACCAATTTCTTTTAGGTATTTGCATACGATAGGTAAAAAATATCATTCTATAACCAGGAATGAATAATGGCAATGTATATAGTATAATTTAAACTGTAAAGAAATAATATTTGTTATTTGATATATTCCCGAATATCTATTCTTCTATTCTCGAATCGAACTACATGTAAAAGTCTACGTGAGCCCCAAGATTCTCGCCACCTCTGTGAAACAATCAAATCCCGATAAATCACTCATAATTTATTACATTTCAGAACGTCACCTAGAACAAGTACATGACATAATAGCTTGTCATTGAATTCCCTTCATGAATTTCCTTCATTATTTTATTGCTTCCGATTAAAATCAAGAGATATCTTTGATATTGCATCTGCTTTTACTTTCAGATGTTTTGTTTTTGTCATTCACAAAAAGAGTGAATTATGATTTTGTTTAATGACAGCATACTCTTCCATTGTCTTACAGCTGCGATATTGTGATATATTGACACCAAAATCAAAATTAAAATTACGAGTCGGAAATATCTCAGTAAGCAATTTTCTTCAAAGTGAGACAACGCGTGACGCAATTAAGACGTTAAGGTAATGTTTTGGGTTTAGCAATCTATTCAGTATTTGGAGTGACAAAGCCAGCTTTATGCAAACAACACGATAAAATATAGATCGCGGTTCTAACCCTACATTATTTCTAGCATTTAGCGTTTAACGTTTAAGGGTTTGCAATATCAGTATTGAGCGTTTAACGTTTAGCGTTAAATGTTTCGGGTTTTTTTTGTCACGTGGTTAGGGCGGATTCCTGTTAATGTTTTTATTGTATATGAATGAGGCTTAATATAAAATAAAATTAATTTAATCACTTGTGTTTGTATGTTGAATTTATTCCTTGTGTATCCTAGGCATTGTAATGGGTATGATAAACACTCAAAATGATGTTCTCACTCAAGTAGGCAGCTGTTGTTTAGCGTTTAACGATAAGCGTTTAATGTTTAGCGTTAATGCGGTTACCGTTTAGCGTTTAGCGTTTTCCATGTCAAGTTAGAAACGCGCGCGACTGTGATCGCAGTTCATTTGCGACTAAATTGTAGAGTTGTATTGTAAAGAGCTTTGTAGTTCATCTGTTTTTTCAAGCTCTTATATTTCAGTCTTCAACAAAACTCAGTTATATGTATATTTTACAGACGTAGAAAATGTTAATTTTCTTATCTTAGCCGCAGATTCAGTCTATTTTATAAAACATCCTTCATCAAATAACTTTCAGCAATTAACCCATTTACGTTTTCACACGACATGACAATTAATTATCTAACAAAATTCAAACATGCCTCTTTCCCCAATCTTCGCTGTCTTCGAAAATAATCTATGCGCACGTAGATAAAACGTTCAAATTCACTTGGTCGGAGAAAACTTGTCAGATGTTTTAAACATATTTATTAAAAACTCAATTTCAATTCTTGTGGACACACTAATGTATGTCTATACTCCGAAGAGTAATATATTTCTACCATGTGAATCATGTGAATGAAATTAATATGTAAGTAGATTCAAATGTTTTGTGGATGCTTTACGAGTCATTTCGAAAAGGGTGCCCCCGCGACACAGTAACTAGTGATGAGAATGGTGTGAATCGATCAGAGCTTGATTAGGAATTAACAATGATGAAATGCTAGGAGAGGAGAAAAGAGGGAGGCAAGGTGTTTGTATTTGCCGCTGACACGGATGACAGATGCACGCACAGGTGAGAGAACAGCAAGCCCGATTAACAAGGGGACGTTGGAGTGACGTCGAATTGACGTCATCCATGTATAGCATGTCGTCATAAGTAAGGACGCTAGGATGTTTGGAGGTGCAAGGATATATGTTGGTACTTCTGTCATTTTTGTTTTGTTGCCATGGCTTTACTGCAAAAGGCAATAAATATTAAGTCCTTGACTATTATCTTTCATATTTGGCAATATTGCATCATCGTTCAATTAAGAAACCAATTTATTTTTGGTATTCACAATCAAAGTTTTATTTTCTGTCTTGATTGATTTCGAATATCAATAAAAGCTACATATTCTTATTTCTATGTTCTTTACGCAAGACACCACAGAAATGCAAAGTTAACTTGTTATGCGAATTAATTCTTTCTACATTTGACAATTGGTATATCAATTGGTATACCAAAACACTTAATTTCAGTTTTCCTTTTCATTAATATTATAGGCATACTCTAGATCAAATTTCGAACACATCCGATAAAAAGCATTTTAAGGCAAGCAAAGATCACTTTTGATTTTTAATTGCAAACATACATGAGAAGAATTGCCTTCAGGGAATTAAACGTGATCTTTAAGAATCAAAAATGAAAATTACTACAATAAAACAGATGTCGAATTTTCTGATTCCGAATCGCTTGTCTTGTCCGAAATTAATCACACCAAAGGGTAACAAGTGTTGCAAATTACTTTCCTAACAATCGCACTATGCGATCAACCCAAAACAGATACGGCTAATTCGGTAATTGTAGAGTGCGACAATAACGAAATTACAGCTTGAAATTAATAGGGGGCAACTTCGATCGTGCCGAATAGCAGCGCTTAACATTTAACTTCAATTTTGCACCCTAACTATTTGTAAATCACTGCTTGTGAATATAGCTCTGACAAATTAATGGGATGAGTTTGAAAGTGACGCTATAATGTGTGAAGCCATCCATATCTTTCGAGTCTCAAATCAGACCGTCAGAGGTCTGCTTTGCTCTTGGCCGACAAATCTTTGGGTATGAAGGGGCGACATGGGCAAGGGATGGCACTCTGTTAAGGTTGTGAATCTGGTCACATTAAATATTCTTATACATAATATTATATGCAATAATAAGAAATATTTGCTGATCAAAATTGACGATTCGAAGACAAAATTATGGGAAAATATATGTTGAAATTGAAGATAAAAGTGTGTGAATATAAAATGAGATAGAGTGAGTTATTCAAATTTACTCATTCAAATAAAAAAAAACATAATTGGGTATAGTATTTGATGCAATACAATATTATATTTTCTAACATTTTTCGTATTCTTCCAATAAAAAAACAAACACGCACTCATGAAATGAAACAAAAATGACAGAGTGACCCCATCCCCCCAATCGGACAAGCACTACGCTTTCGTTTGATCATGAGTAAATACATATTACGGCGAGAATTAAATACAGGGCCCAGTAATAGAAATCAAAATGCTTTATGGCACTGCCATATGCCCTATGTTTTTGCCATTCTAATCGCAGTTGAAAACAACATTTTATCACACCTGAAATTATCTGTTTCACTTTTAAGAGTTATTTGTAAATTATGGTGTTCTTCTGGGATAGCACCTGAAACTGACAGAGGGTAAAATGTACGAAATTATGTTATTAATTGTTAATTGTTAAAATGTTTGAATGTTTTTTATACATGTCGAGAAATATTTCCCATAAAGCTAAACCTATGATTGGCGTCGTAGTTGATTGCTTAGGCGTTCCAAAGGTTTAAATTTACGAAGGGATATTTGTCCGAAACAATTATTACACATTGTTCAATTCAAATATGACCATTGCACCATTATTGTCACTCATAAGAATTGTGTAATGCGGATCAATGGTTGTGCGAATATTTTTTGGAAATACGACTAAACCGGATAGCGTAAACTTGAGATTAGTTTTCTGTTTTAATACATATGCATTAAACAATTGCGAAAAAAGTAACATTTTACAAGAACATTACAATTAGTCCCAAAGTATTGAGAATCAACTTTCGCTTTATAATAGCTTTCTAAATTATGTTTAACAAACATGGACTTGCATTCTATTATTTTGCATTCCTCTCTCAAATGACTTTCCCTCCATCTCAAAACCACACGAGTAATGTGATATCTTAATAAATGATTTTCAATAACTTCGTGAAGTGAAGTTCATTCGCAAGTTCCCCCCTTGCGTTAAAAATTGGTTAAGAATAATGATAAGTGAATGGTTCTGTGCAAAATAAGTAACATCAATTTGTTTACCTCCTGTAACTATTATGTATAGTTTTCAACATGAAATGCATTTGAGTAACATGCTTTGCAGTGCGCACCATTGGAACAAATCTGTATCCTAAACATAAGAGCGTTTTGACGTAAGTCACCTTATAAAATATAACCTTAAATAACAAGATTTTTCTAGAAATATGGAAAGCCAAAAAATGTATTGTATGCACACACCTCTTCAAATTGGATTTTAAAAAGTTGATAATTGTGATGGATGGTGACTGACATGACCAATATTAGGGTCTTTATGAATCCCAAACTCATTTTTCACATATCATAAAATAAATAAACGTTGTTGGTATATAGGGTGTGGTTGCATTTGGTTTTTAAACGCATTTTTCGTACTGTCTACTGTATTACATATTGAAAAATCGAAAAATGCTTTTAAAATTCATCTGATACGTTTTGGTTAAGTCACACAAAAATATAACATAAATTGTATGAGACCAGTTCTTAATTTCTTAGACCCAGCTGCATGTAGTTTTGAAACAAGAGTCGCTTATATAATCATAGGTGCAATTAATAGTATAATGAGAGATCACGACCATATATTAGGCAGGGGAATATGGTCCGATAAATAAGCTCGAAATCCTTCAAAAGCAATCAAACGTGGAGATATAACGCAAAAGCCATGCCTACTCGACATATCAATCCATCTCGGTTATCGTTCTGGATTAGTCGATTCGGTAGGTAAACCCATAAATGATTTTATCATATAAAAAGATAGATATTATTTGAGAACCCGTCTTGGAGGAGAGGTATGTTGAAAAAAGATTAGGTTCCATTAAATTAGCAATAGTCGACTGGCTCGTCTTTTTACAAAACATGTAGAAGAACGTTCTGCCTTGCAAACCGTCCAGATATGCTGCAACTATTAATACAATACAGACATCGATAAAAATTATTAACTAAGCTAAGGATATCTAATCACCCCCAAAATATAAAACGAAACCCTAATTAAACATAATGCCAGGAAAATCCCTATTTTTAGTTGTGACTGAATATAAGGGATTGATTCCGTCGCGCAAATACCTATGATTAATTTCCCCCAAAATGCTAACCACTGAACTCTCAACTCTGTGTTCTCTTCTTTAAACTCTATTCATATGTAATATCAGTCACACTATATTTACATCCATCAACACTAGCCTGGATGTCTTACTTGTTCCTTCCCTTCCCCCATCCGACTATCCAACAGCTTCCCCTTTTAAGTGCGAAAAGGGCTTTGTCTTATTCGAGTAATTCAGTGATTCTTGCCCTACTCTAAAGCCAACATATGAAAAATAAAACATAGAATAAACATCAAACTACCTAAGGTACTTTCACTTTTCGACAATTAAAGAGGGAATCGATATAATATAATTGGGATGTGATCAAGTATATTATGCGCTAGTCATAATTATGACAACAGTTATCATAATGACAAAAAAAAAGGCATTGAAACTTAATATCAAATTCAAGCTTATAACGATCAAATGCATATTAAGCTTTTTAAACAATGTGCGACATGAACACTACTTACCAAAGCCTTATCCATTTTAATTTTTTGAAATGTAAGTAAAATTCTATTTAATTCTATGAAGTATTAAACCTACTCATCAAAACGTCAATTGTAATACGAGTCAGTGTTGTCACGCCGTTGAGAATAAAATTTAACCTCAACCCTACCCGTAAATGTAATTGGATGGAAAATTGGAAGTTCAAAAATAAGACTTAAGTGGAGAATAATGGGTCCAGAATCTTACAAATGAAATATGAGCTATTTTCATTTGAGTTGAATCGACGCGATCGAAACGTTTTGTGTATATCTGACTGGGTTGGTAAAATTATTGGTAATGTTATATCTTCATCTCGCATGTATTCAACAAGTCATTGAATGGAGTTCAAACTACGAGTACTAGCTTTTGAAACTATCATTATTCTTAGTTTCAACTACCAGCTGTGCTTTCAAATATATGCATTTGGAAATTTAATCATAATTATTATGGACAATTGCATGAAATCGGGGACTAAATTGTATCTTTATAGATACGAAAGTATGTCAGGAATAAAGAAAGAAACGAGTTCTATAATTTTGTAAAACATCGTTACAACGCTGCGACCGAAAGTTAAGTTCAAACTATTTTCATTGCCTTTTATCCTCTTTTTCTTATGTTGTATATTCTGTAATTATTTCAAAATGTTATATCAATTTTGAGATGATTGAGAATCAATATAGTTGTTGTACCAATAGCTTTTCAATAGGTGCTTATTGAACGAGCAAGTAAATGAAATCGGAATTATGTTGTCATTGAAAAATGTTAATCTGGATAAACCCTGTGAACTAAACGTTTGGTCGAAAAGGCAATATAGCTTCTAATATATAATATTATGATATTTAATCAACATCAGTACCACAGACAAAATTCCATATGCACAAAAATATCCATATATTATTTCTTCTAAGAATACAATTATTTCTTTGATATGCATTATTAACGAGTTTTTTTTGTTTTTGGTGGAAACGTCTGTGTGTGTTTGTATATAACTATCATAGTTCAAAATATGTTTAATTATTATAAAGAATAGAAAAGTATCTCCAGAGACAGCAGGATTTTACAGACGATTATTTACTGTTCTACTACTATTGATCTTTTTTATTTCAGTTCAAATCGATTTTCTCATATTTCGGAGTTTCTGTCCATTGATGTTATGTTACATTTCATAAAAAAAACGTTACCGCACGGCACATAACGGCACATAAAGCATTATGCTGGGCCAATGTTCTCTGACAGCTTGTTTTCTTAAAAGGTGTAAAAAGAATATGTTATATGTTAATTACTGCTGACTTGTTAAGATTGACTACTTTATTTAAGCGAGACTTGGTCGATGCAGGTGTGCAAAGGATAGGATTACAAATTAGAGGTATCTTCATGCATCCTAAATATACATCAAGCATTAAACTAACACAGCTTTTGACAGATAGAGTGTTATATGGGTGTAATTATGGAAGCGTATTGTAACTAATATATAACATGCGCTTTTACCGCAATGAAAATCACTTAAAATTCTTACATGTATCTCCTTGTTTTTTACCACCGTTTTTGTATTCAAAGGAGTTTGTAGTACGCTAACTAGTTATTAACTATTTAAATATGTGGGAATCGGGTTTATTTTTGTGTGCATGCTCATTTTAATATCAGGGAATGGCTAAGGTTTTCGCTTTCTATAGATATGTTCCACGCCCTTTCATTAGTGCAAAGACGTTATGATTGTATAACGATTAATTTCTAGGGTCGGAGAAGGATGTAGGTTATACATGTTCAATGTTCATGATATTCTTCTCTTTGAGGTGGTATACGAAGGATGAAACATATATATCTAGTTGAACGGATGTTCAACTCAACTTCAATAAGAGTTGACATGAAACATTTCTGTATGGACGTTGGAACCAGACATGCAATAATTGAAATGTGTTGATGAATATGTAACATCGCATAGATTGGTTAGTTTTAAGATTCTATTTTATCTTCTTGTTTCTTCTTGCTGTTGTTTATTTCTAAAGAAAGCTACATCTCAAAAATCAACATCAACGTTGAAATGGAGGAATACAGAGCATCGAAGCATGGTCTTAATGCTGAAACACATGGCTGGTCCACAGTGCTGAATCGGACGCATTTGGCTGTTTCAGCACTTCAATTTTCTGTCCGTCGTGTCCTCGGGGTTGGCTTATCCCAATGAGACACATATTAGCTAAATGACCCACATTGGCTTTCGTATCTTCATAGTTATAACCACATTCCGCCACGTCGCCAATTTTGTTCATCACTTTATTTATTGATCTACATTCATGTTATCATAATTCTCTAAAAACTACCTGTTAGTTTTATATGTTTATCTAAAGATTATATTCTAATAGAAATCCGACCAAGTATCGTGCTTTATCCCTCGGATGAA
>LQRL01002464.1:5554-27757 GCA_001703475.1 Hydroides elegans
TTTAATCATTTAATTAATGTTCTTGCAAGTTTTGTGATATTCAAATGGTCTCGCTTCTTTATGTGGATGATGATATAATATGGCTAAATGAATCTGGGGAAAACCCAATAAAGCGTTTTTAGCATCAGTGCCTTAACAGCGTAAATAGTCGCCTCTGTGTGGTTACATAAAGGGAGGAGGGAAAGCGAGCAGCAGCAGGGAAAGAGAGGGAAGGGATTAAACCTGTCTGCCGGTAAGGTTTATAGAAATTGGTTTGAAGGAGTCTACATGTATAAAAAGCCCCCGGTATGGAACCAAAAGGAAAGAAGGCCCTGAAATGTACAAACAGTAAGCAGTCGCCTCGGTGTGGTAACTGGGGAGGAGAGATAGAGAGTGAGTGCGTGATATACATGCACGGGCACAATCCCCCGATTTCAGCAACTAGGACAAGAGCTCCGTGATTAAAAAACGTCATAAATATTTTTTTTATTCGTATTGGCTCATATACTATTTGTTATAAGGTTATCAAAAATCAATATTATTAAACAAATACGCTATTGAAATATTCGATTTGCCTCACTGGCTCCAATTATTGAGTTTGTACTGTAATCAATTACAGAAGCCCCACTTTCAAATACGCAAATGGCAAATCCGATCATTAAAATTAGACGACCGTTTAATGAGACACATGTTTAAGTCGTAATTAGTTGCTCATCTATTATTAGTTTGCTTAGATAAAAAATATCATTGAAATATTAAATAAACTCAGAAAATATGTGTTTCGAAGTCTCGCAGGGCTTCGGTCCTAGCAGAAAAGATCAAGGGGCTTGTGTCCTACATGCCGGGACTGCGACAAATACGATTGTGTACGCCTGGATTCTAGTCACATACGATTGCGGGCCCGTATTACAAAAAGAATGTTTTTTGTTCTTTTTCTGCAAAAACACAGCGAATTTGAATAAAATAGCGGTTTTGACACTCACCCTTGTGAATTTATGAATGAACCAACTCAAAACAATGTCAAGCAAAAACATCACATGACTGAAATATGGAATGCCATTGGTCATTTAAAAATACAATAATTGGAAAAACCGAAAACATTGGCATTTAACGGATAAAAACATGAATATGGGTGATCTCCACAAGAAAGAGCCAACTGGCAAAACGTTATTACAAAGGAAAGCCCAGTGGGCTGGGCTTTCCAAAAATGAAAATGCATATGGGCATAAAACTAATATTCCGAAATTTACAAACATACAATGATTCGGACCACAAAAACTTGACACATAGTCGTCTCACAAAAACAAATGCTGTTACATGGTTGTCACCGTCATCATCCCTTACTTTGATATCCAGTTGTGTACGTGACATGCAATGGTCTGGAGCTGTTTTACTAATCCGTGTATGTAAATGCAAGAAGAAGAGATACCACAGTAGCAGAAGGGGTTCGCGGGGACACCGGTCGGGGCACCAACCAGAAAACGAACGCTGTGACATTTCGCGTTATTCTCTGAGCGACACCCCACCCAATCCCCCTTAAACACCCCCATCATGAGAACCAAGAGAGAACACAAACCGAGTTTTTCAGCGCGTCGGGGGAAACCAACCACTTAAAAACTCGGTTAGCGCCCGCTACTAGTGTGGTGGCGCCACTGGTGCCTGCTGCGGGGGCGCGACGGTGGCGCCACCAGCTCCGGGCGCGGCCGCCGCCACATTTCCGCCTCCACCAATCGCTGTTCCCGCGCTTCCGCCCTGTTGCGCCTGCGCGGCCTGTTGTTGCGCAACGGCCATCGCGCTCGCCGCTTGCTGATACTGTTGCTGCTGCTGCATGAGCACTTCGAGTGGCAACTGCGGTCGGTCTTCGAGCTTATCGTACTCGAGGTGAAACTGTTTCAAGACTTTGCGCCAGTTCTGAGCATCAAAGAAATAATAGGTGCCGCGCTCGTAAGTGTTCGTTTTCACTTCCGCCTCCATGCCGATGGCTCGAGTAATCCACAGTTTTTCTTCCCGGTGGTAGCGCCAGTTGCGGTTATACCTGGTGAAAATTAGAAAGTTTTAGTTTACATGAGATTTGATGGTAAATAAACATTTGTTTTTGAGCGTCCGTTACGAAGACCTGGGAAGTGGAAAGATTAGTATACTTGAGAATGACGGTAAATAAATTGTGTAATTTCTCATTCACGACTGGGCATATCTGTTGTAGTCATGATTATAACTGTTTGTCTACTGACCAGGGATATACACGGGAATTTAATATATACAGTAGACCACGGTTAATTTGAACACGGATAATTTGAATTTCGGTATAATTTGAACTGTTTCCTCGGTCCCGATTTTGTATTTTTCACTATTTTATACCAAATTTTATTCGGATAATTTGAAGTTCGGATAATTTGAAGTACATTGTCTGGTCCCGAGCACTTCAAATTATCCGTGGTGCACTGTATTTACGTTTCTTACATACTTATTGCATATGGTAATACACAATCGTGTGTGCAATACATCATTGAGTTGCATGGCACTTTCTTTTTTCGCTTTAAAATTTATAAAACAAGAAACACTTATTAACAGCAAAACATTACATATACATGTTCATTTGATATTATATATAACCCCACAGTTAAGGGTCATATTTTAAAGAAATATATTATCTTAATTCAATTCAAATGATAGTTATATTATAATTATAGACTCACAACTCAGCTGCTGCTGCTAATTGTAACATATCGCCTCCGTTCATGTAGAATAAAAAGAAAAGTAAGTTTTCGCCGTATCGATTTAGCTTGAAGGGTGCCAGCTTTTCCCTGATGAAGATGTTGGTTAAATACTCGATGGGGACATGGAAATCTGCAAAGCATGACAATCATAATGACGTACTGTTTACAATAAATAATGTATATCAATAACAGCAACAAATCAATTATCTCAAGTTTTAGCCTAAATAGTTACTTTATATTAATAATCAAACCCAGTCCTATGATCCCAACGTTACTTCAACTGAATAGGTTTGACAAATCAACTAATCTATGTAATTTTTTGCTAAAAAGTTTTTTTTTTCGGATAAGAAATGTTACACAGGAATCGCTCAGAGCCCCTTGCTACTTTAAGAGGGGACCTGTCGGGTAGCAAGTGTAGCTTAATGTAACGTAGTTCGCTATCACATACACAACAAACTCAACATTATGCATGTTTAATAGCGCTACGACCTTGTAATTTATTCTTATTTCAAAGATATTTTTATCACGGTCAAATCCGGTCTTGTTGATGCAATCAGATCAAATGACTAATTATCATTAACCATATTGCTCTATTATATTATACGGATTTAGGGATTGTGTCTTTTACCTATATCTTGAGGTCGGCATGGTGAATCTGCCCAAGGTGACTGAAAGGTGCTGTATAGATTTCTGAAAAACAAATCAATTCAATGGAGACATAACTTAAACACATTCAAACAATTATAATATTTCTTATAAAACACTGAAACAAGACGGCCCAAGTACAGTGTGCCATATTTTGCACCGTTTATAAAATATACTTCCGCTTAAACTAGTTGCTAAAATTTCCGAACATATTTTTAGCTTTGGTTTACAACTTATTATCAATATCTATCTTTATATAGTAAAACGGTGACAAAAGTGAAACGTCACTTACTCTGGTGAGTTGAGATTTAAGCCTAAAGTTGTCAAGTCTATGCCGGGCGCTAATGCTACTAGGTTGGGATCAGTTTCTGCTGCTCGGATGAACGTTAAGAGGCCGACCATGCCGAACTGGTCTGTGACCATGCCTTGAGGAATGTTCGTTACCGCACCTGTAAAAGAACAAGATGTATATTTTGATAGTTTTGACAATATTTGCGAAAACTCAAACACCACAAAAGGGCGGAAATACAGTGTTAATACATTTGAGTCCGTTACATGTACGATAGACTTCTACTTTGCTGGCAGACATTTAAGTAGTGGACATTAGAGGAATCTTTTTTTTTAGTTTCTATTATTGAAAATATAAAACTCAACGTAAATGAGGAAAAGAATAAAATGCAAAATGGCCGTCTTACCATCAGGATGCGTTTGGATTCCTTTTCGCTGATTATTGCCAAGTTTATCACCAACAGCTTTGTTATCGTTGGACATTCCGTCGTAAGAATTTCCTAACATACTCGTTGGCTGCAAAAAAGGAAAAAAAACTACAAAATGCTTTCTTTTTTTCAATAGTGTTTATGTATATAACAAGTGTCAATCAACATAATATAATTAGTTAAGCGCTCCTAAGTTCAGTTTAAGTGCATTCGTATAACTTTGACCATGATCAAGCATGTTCTTAAGTATCATTTAAAGTTTTTCTATTCATATTTGAAACTTATTATTTTCTCAACGCATTTATATCAATTGATAATCTTACCGTTTTAGAAGTTCCGTCCATAGAACCTATTGATCCTGGGTCTGTTACGAAATTCATTTCTATAAAGAAGTAAAGAGCAGTTTTTAAACACCATGAACATCATCTGAATATTTTGATCAGCAAAACTAGCCTATTAAAACATTAATTCCTTTTTACTAGTTTCAATCTAAAATTTAATATCTAACTATTCAAATGTGTGTGCTTATCTTAAACATCCTTTTTAGAAATGGATGAATTTACTGTACCAGTTAAATAGAAACTGCAAGGAATAGGTGTATGCTGAAGCAAAAAATCACAGTTCATATTATTTTTATTCTCTTACAAGGGACATTTTTTAAATTACAAATTGAGGCAAATCAAAGACTTACTTGATTTGCCGGGTAATGCAGGAAAATCGTCGGGTTGTATTTGAAATTCGGGAGCAGTTTCTTGTTGCGTTTTGTTCATTACACCAACTACAATTGACGCCATACAATAATTCAGTCATGAAACCAAATAAATAGTTTTAAATATTTTACACAGCACACATGATACATCACACCTCTTCATAATAAAGGCGTTATGAAATCACTGGATTAACGTATTAATAATCCATAAACTGTTTTTTTTTTTTTACCAACTGCTTTATCTTCGAAAATCTATAATAGTCTGAATACATCCAAACGAAAGACAAAACAGACTGAGATTATATGCGCAGAACAGTTGACTAACCGTAATTGCGAGGCCCCGAGATAGCGTTACCGGAAGACAAACCCCCTCGGTTGCCCAAGGTTGGAAAATCGGCAATGTCGAATTGCGGTTGATTTGCATTCTCACCTAGATGGCAAAAAAAAAAACTCGAATTAAGGGGAAATCTTCGAAACTCCGTCAAAAGTATGTGGTGGATTTGCATCTATGACCAGCATTATCCTCATAAGTTCGAATAAATTTTGAGGTGAACCATTAACTTAGATATGCGTTACGCACATTTAAGAAGCTAGTGTTGCTTCGCCCGATATTTTTTCGGATTCAAAAAAAATGAGTAAGGCATAGTTTTTGTATTTAGTGAATCTTTTATCCAAGGAAGCTTGTCAACATATGGAACAGTTCACTCCACATCGTATTGATACGATAGTATTTTTCTTTTTCGTAAGCCATGAAAGAGCATATTCACTCACTTGCATGGCTCCGCGGAAAACCGCCTAAAGTAGCTGTCCCTGTCGTTGAACTATTGTAAGCAAGAAGAAAGCATTAGGATATGTTTTATATATAAAGCTACTGAAGTAATTTACTTTTCAATCAATATTTTCCCATCTGTAATGCTACTAGTACTAAGATATAAATGCTGGCTAAAGCCTACTTATTTGGTTCGGAACGCATTCCATCCTTTTTCTACTAGCAATGTGCGAACAAGGCTAAACTAACTTTGAAATAATACAATGTGCAATTTTAATCAATCAATAAAATACCTAAATCTTACTAGCCATTACAATCTATGTGTAAAAGTTATAGCTCATCTTAGCCATCAATAACATTTTTCCTTCAAAACCTCCTCAAATGACCATGATTCCGAGTAGAATTACGTTTACCTTAAAATTCCTGATGAACTTGGCGTAGTTTGACCCCCTTGGCCCCGTTTGATCTGATTGGCGAGGTTTGGCAATATCCCACGCGGCTGGCCCCCGCCGATATTGCCTATAGTCCCAAAGAGACTGCGACTAGGAGATTGAGCGCCACCAACACTCGTTGGTTGTTGCGCTGCTTGTGACGCTTGCGATGCGGCGACCGCTTGCGTGACTGCTTGCTGTTGGCCCGCAGCGCCTGCTACCGATGCGGGGAAGCCGCGCTGCTGCTGCTGCTGTAAGGCCGCTAGACTGTTGACACCTAATGAAACACAATAATTTTAATGTATTTTTGATTCAAGAGACAAGAAGAAATTCCCAAAATAATGGAAAACGTTGTCCATATTCTGCCTAGTAACGTCATAGAAATGTGAAGCCGTTAAGCTGTTGACACTTTAAAACGATATTTTTTTGCGACAGGGCTATCATATGTTGGGACAAAGTAACGAGGTGTCATAATAGAGAAACTATAAAAAATGTCACATTTATAAGCAAATTGTTTGCTCATCGGAATGGTTGAACCGAGCTCTTACTGCTTGATAAAACGTTTACTGTTACATGAAAACCCTCATTTATAAACAATGACATTTAATCTTTAGATTTTCGATAAATGCATCACTTACTTGAAGGTTGACCATAAAGGCCTTGACCGAAACCCGGTAATTGAGACGGTGATGCAGAGCCCATCATCTGAAATATCGAATATTCGTTTAATGCGCTTGAGCAATACAAGTATACACGCACAATCAAGTAAATACTCATTTAACCATTTCGATCGTTTAATATCTTCCTCTTTACAACGAGCTTGTCATATGAATATTAAAGTAACGTGCATTCAGTCTTCATGCTATGATTTTATATTATTATTTTTTTTTTCAAACACTTAGCTGATTAACAAGCAATGTAACCAATATTAACAATCGTTAAGCATTTAAATCACAATTAATCAATCTAGAAACAACCTCCTTTTCCGCTCGAAACATATTTTCTTCGACGACACTCTTCACAACTGAAAGTGGGATTTTCTTCTTATCGCTTTTTGACTTAGAAGCTTCTACTTTCCTGTAAACATTTGTTAAAAAAATAAAAATATCTCGTAATCAGCATCAGCGTAACAATTTCGCTTCAATATATGATCAATGATTTGTATTTTTCCAAAATACCGGTATGTATACAATGATCACTTATCACTCCTACCGACTATATCTATCGGTGTCACATAACGGTTTCAATACTATACCCGGATCATTCGATTTTCTCACAAAAATCATGACTATATACCACAAAATCATATTAAATACATGTTGTGTATTTTACGAGGGCGCTACATGTATTTTTACGGACATGGAAATGGAACAAAATTTCAAAGTTCATATGTTATGACTTCTACTTTAAATTCGAAGATCATATTTTTATATAACATTAATACAACTATATTATACATTTTAAACGAAACCCCAACGCAGAACAATAAAAAATGTTCAACAAATAAAGGTTTAAATTAGTTCCTTTCCATGTCGCGTCTCATTTGCATGTAGTAGCGATTCCAGACGAATTGCCATTTTGACCATTACATTCTGACTGTATGTAAATCGATGGTTTTTCAAACATCATTATTTATCATTAATCCTTATTTTTATATGCTTATTTTCGGTTTTACTATAAATTGAGATTTTGATAATATTCTTGAATCTTTGTTACAGTTTTAAAACGAATCAATAAATATGTTTTTTGACATTTTAAAATGGCAATTTTTATAAAAATCACAAAATTCATTTTAAAGTTTCAAATAAATAAATTTCGATGATATTTCAAAACACAAATTAATTATGAATTAGACTTCTATGAATTGATTTGAAAATAGAGGACAAACAAGAACACTTATTATTTTATCTGGTATCAAACAAATATGTTTCAAAGTTGAATTTGATTCAAAAGCGGCCTTTAAAGAGTCTAATCTAAAATGTAACATTTCGGAAAAATGAAGTGCTGCGCAAGGTTGGGCATATGTAGAAGATATGTATCAGATGATAAGCTTCTTCCTCATATAATTTGTTCGCTCCCACACCCTAGCGCAATCGAGCGCAAAGGAATTTTCTTAGAAAAATGGCTGGTTTGTTGACACTTTTCTGGACGATAATGAATGATTCCAGGAGGTCCGTGTTGATGCCATTTTGCATTTTTATTGATATCTTCCTTTAATTAAATTGCAAATAACTGCATGTTACAAAATAGGTGGACATATTTTTGACATGATATAAATATTGAATTTTTATATTTTTCTAGTTTATATTTTTTGGCAAAATACAAAAAAATAGTCAATTTGTTAAGAAATTTGTCCTATGTCAGAAACATTTTATCAATATTCTAGTTTAAATCACCAGAACTTCCTTTATAATGGACACAGAACAAAAATGAAACCAGTTCTGATCTAGTTATGAATAGGGCTTTCTATTGATACCAAATATGATACGATTGTATAACATTTTAGAAATTGTCTGGAATCGCTACATGTAGCCTCCCTCGTATACGTATAAGATTTCGAATGAACACAGAAAATGAATCATATTCCTACTCATAATATCTAACATGTACAAGAAAGCGATAAAGGACACACTGACGGATATCTCCAATTTAGAGTTCCATCCGAATCAAATAGTAACCTAAGAAACTGACAGAACTGAGAAATGCGCCCCTGGTTATATTCGTAAGTCTTTGAGGTATGGGCATCGAAAGCAATAACGAAGATAATCGAGGAAATTAGATGGTTTAATAGATAACATATTCCGATAGTTTCGTCCTATGGCCGAATGCTGAAATTGACCGGGCAGAACGAACGCCGTAAGTTTTTCTGGGATGCTCAACAGGAAATAATATTATAAATTAAAAAGATTTTACTATCACAAAAACAGTCATACAAAACATGATTAGGACTGATTAAATAGCGAACAGATAATCATTTATACTAAATCGGTGGAAATGACAACACATTATAAACTATAATGGTTTGTTAAAGCGAGGAACAATTTGCGGATTTGGTTTAGCAGGAGCACAAATCAGAATCAAATTTTAGAGTAGTTTCAAGGACTGGGCATTTGACATTAAGTAACTTGAAAGAATGATATTTAAAGTTTATGAAAACACTGTAATATCTTACATTGCACTTGATTCTTTGCATTTTTCGCTTATATTTATTTTCCACTACAACATCAACATGGCGGACATTTGCACTTGATAAACTTTTGCAGCATATTAAATAAAATTTCACAATTATGTCTTAAATATATGTTCTAAACTTTTAAGAATTTAGATTAGATAAGATAGGACCATGTTTATTTGCAACAATAAAGCAATTACTGTTGAATAGGAATAATAGAGATAGCTATATATGTTAAAGTAATTTTTGTATCATGTATATTAATTCATTTAAATGCAAAATCATTCATTAAGTTTGGTGCTCAAGTTCATTGAAATTTGAATAAACAGTATGGGATAATATGGGAATACCTTAAGAAGGTTCAATATTGTTAGGTATTTATTGCACGAAGGGGTCCAATTGGATGTATCGAAGCCGAAGGCTGAGTGCATCCAATTTGACCCCTGAGTGCAATAAACACCAAACAATATTGAATCTGAGTATTGTATTCCCTTTCTTACGTGGAATAACAAAGAAAACCGTTATTGAAAAAAAGTTTATTTTTTGCCATGTCATAGTGGGCGATAATATAATATGTTTAATAATATTGACAATCAGGGTGGATTATAAAATGTTACACTTATAGATCATATAGGATAAGGAAATAATTTATGTGAAATCAATTATTTGAACATTAAATCATGTATAAATTGTTTTATTATGAAAATTTGATTTTGGAAGCGCAATCGGAAAATAGTCCGGGTGCAATACACACAAATATTGCATCATAGCTTTTCCTTATCATTTCTTTAAGTGATGCACCCTCACCATGTAATAAAGCTATTTCTGAAACGCGATGTTTTAAATTGTGGTAATTTATATTTGTTTCTAGAATCATGGCATTATTGGTTTCCGGCGATAATAGTTTATCTAATTTGTCGTCCTTTCGTTGTATGTATCTAAAAAAAATCTTTGCGAATGTTTCTCTCCTTTCTTATAGTGATGGTATGCGACTTTTCTGGAGAGCTTCGGTGTACTTGATAACCCCGTATATTATCTTCATGACTCTTTTTTGGATTGATTCAATTTTCAGACACTGTTCCTTTGTGAGATGTGAATGAAACACGGGTGCTGCTAAACAAGGACTGGTCTTACTGCACTTGTATAATATACCTTTGTAAGATTTTCATCGCAGGGCCGCGGATGTCATCAGGCCTTCTCCCGGCGTCGCTGCTGGTTTCGAGGAATTCTGAAGACCACCAGCTCCGCACAGGTTCTTCAGCAAGGTCTATCCAAACCCATTCGCGGCCGACTAGCTACGAGCTCATAGTTCACCGATTCTTGCTGTTGTAGTTCTCTTCGCAGCTCCATATGTAGCTGTCCCATGATGTTTTTTCCTGGTCAGTTTTTTTCGTTTGCCCGCGGCACATCGTGTGTACTGAGACTACATGACCAGTAATTGTCTCCGTGAACCGCCTCGATGATTATATCATCATTTTTAGCAGCTCTTTTCGGTATTCTGGTACACACTCTGATTTTGCTCTTATTATGGCTCTCATGGCATCCAGCTTCTCCTCATCCCAACTCGCCTCAGTCACCACTTGTTTCGCTAGTCTCTTGGCCCACATGCGTTAGGTTGATCATGGATTTCCTCAGCCGGGTCCTCCATACCGTAATATCGAGCCTTCATATACTGGTAGGCGTGTTCGGTTGACCTGAAACAGCGTCCGAATATTTTAACTGAACACGGGTAGAAATTGCTGAGAATGTCATTCCTGCTTGGAACGATCTGACGTCGGTGTCGCCGTTTTGGGCATGTCTGTTTTAGGGTTTGATGTATGTCACTACCACATACCGCGCATTTGTGTTTTTTTTTTCGATCTACCGCGTTGGGCGGGTTCGGCTGCGTTTGTATGTGGTTTGTTGGTGTCACTATCGGGGTTTGTGTGTCTCTTTCAATTCCAGATCCACATCGATGCGGATTCTGCTGTCCTCCCCGCCTTGTCTATCACTATGCGCCGCTCCTTTCCTGTCACGCCGAGCATCTTCAGCGCTCTCCATGTTGACTGGCCTGGAAAACCGCGACAGCCGATCTCAAACGGAAAACACCATGTTTTCCAGCCGTTGTTCTTGCATGTCTCGACCAGTTCTGCGTATGTCTGCAATTTGCGTTTGTGGGCCTCTTCAATTCGTTCCTTCAATACGGTCCCGACGAGGTCTGTGTGCCTCAGCCCCGACTCTACCTCTTCCAGTGCGTCTTGTGCCTTCCACTTAAGCCTCATCCTGTGGTCTAACTGGGCACCTTGCACTTTGTCATCCTTGTTGTCGCGGAGGATCATTGAGTGGCGGACCTTCGATACTTTATATTCTTTAACTACGGATGTCATCGGTAGTTGCAGGACACCTCCTTTGCTGTACAATGTAATGCTGCTTAGACTTTTTGGAAGCGACAACCACTTCCGCAGAAAAGTGCTCACTTTCTCCTCTAGCCTCTCTATGGTAGTCAATGGAACGTCACAGGTTATTAAGTCTTTATAAGAGAGGCCACTTCTTTTCAGGAGGGTAATAAGATAAACTCTCGAGGATGCTTTTGAGGTTATATAATCTATGTGACGCTGCCAGGTAAGATTTTTTCGATATGTAGAGGCCCAGTAACCTGGTACATGTTACTTTTTATATTGACTTATCGTTGATAAGCAGAGGTGGGACATCTTGAAGGGATCTGTTTAAATTGATGATGAGCCCCTTCGTTTTGTTTTCGTTGATCTTCATTTTGTTGGTTTCACTCCAATGGCAGATTTGATTTGTGGTTTCTTAAAGCTTTGATGGTGATCTTTTATTGGTTATTTCGTAGACAGTTGTGTCATCTACACACTTGGAACATGGTTTTTATATCTTCAAGTCATTAATCATTATTTAAACAGAAGGACTCCTAGAATTTTGCCTTGAGGGGTGTCACCCTAAATTTCCATCCAGTCTGATAATGTTTCACCAATCCGGACTCTTTGACGGCAATCAGTTGAGGATGATTTTGCTAGATTTATTAGATTATCTGGTATATTTAGTAATTTCAGTTTATCAATCAGTAGATGTGGATCGATCTGGTCGAACGCCTTAGCATAATCTAGTAACAATACTCGTACATATGCCCTTGATATACTATCATCAGTTGCTCTATACCATTCATGGACAATGTTGACAAGGGCGTGTGTTGTCGAACTTCCTTTGAGTGCTCCGAATTGGTTTTGGTCTATCTTGTCTTCGATACATTCAAGTATCATTTTGAGTATGAAACGTCCCAGATGTTTACTTATCAGGGGTGTAAGTGAGATAGGTCTCAGGCCATTTTGCAGTTGCTGAGGTGGTGATACTTTTGGAACTGGTGATATCATCGCTGATTTCCAGTCGCTAGGGATATGTCCTTCTCTAATGCACGAGTTTAATATACATGTGATTGCTGGTGAAATTATATGTGCGCAGTCTTTAAGTACCCAGTTAGGGAGACCATCAGGTCATATTGCTTTCTTTTCGTCGATTTTGACCCGGCGTTTTCAACTTCGTCAGTAGATATGTTGTATTTATCAGGGGTAGTTTCACTAGGCACTGGGGAGTACTGAAGCTTTGGTAGATCGATATAGATACTTTGAAAGAACACGTTTAATTTGTCTGCTAGAAAAATGAAATCCCCATTTGTTGCTGTATTTGCCATCGATTGTAGTGCTTCTTTTGGTGTACTCTTATTGTGACCGATGAAGTCTTTGACTGTAGATCACCATTTATGAGGGCCTGAGTTTTTGAGACACTCCACTGTTTCATGGTAGTATTTAGACTTTAGCTGTTTGACATTTTATTGATTCTATTGTGCAGTTTTTTGTACCGTGTATTATCCTTAACCATAAAGGCGTGTTGTCTTTGGTCAATCAGATTTCGACATGCATTTGTTATCCACGGTTTCTCATATTGTTTCCGTTAAATAACAGTTCGAAGCGGCATATGTTTGTCCATTAGTGAGTTAATTGTATTCTTGAAGCATGAGTATTGTGGTTTTCCTTAACAGAGTTGTCCAGTTGACTTATTTCAATTCATTCACAAACATCACTCTTTTGTTGTGACCCGTGCTTCTGCTTGTAATGGTATAATGTTTGGAACAGTCTGATTTCCATTGTTTAGGGAAATACTCTATTGTGCAGTGACCAGATGTTAATATCGGTGGCTTAACAGACGTGAATTCATAAAAGGACGACATCGTAGTATAATATTTATCTAGAATTGAGTTCTCTCTTGTTGGTTCTTTGACCAATTGTTTCATTTTGAAGGCGTTTGTCACATACGAGTCCTTGAAATGGTTGAAGTCTCCAGTTATAATAATTCCAGAAAAGGAATGGCGTTGCAGAAGTGAGTCAATTGCATTCGTTATGTGTCTTGATAGCTCTCATTTGTTAGCTTGTGGTGGGTGATATATTGCTCCAAGGATTATATGTGAGCATTTTCTGGGCATTTTACTTGGTCTGACAGTTATCAATATGCATTCAAAACCCTCTTATTCAAGGTTAGTCCACCGTTTATATGGAATGTGATTTTTGATCATACATATCACTCCTCCTCCACGTTTGTCTGATTAGCTGTCTCTCCGAATAAGTGTATAGCCTGGTGGAAATATTGCATCTGGTATTTCATTGTTACACCATGTTTCCGTAAAACACATCACTGAGAAATTACTTTTTGAGGTTAAAGCATCAGTTCGTTCATTTTGTTAACCAATGATCTGAGATTTGTCACTAAAAGGATGGGAGATTGTACGTTCTTTTTTCAGTTTTCTTTCTATTGATGGGTGGTTGAGTTGTGACTGGTTTTGATGGTAGGCTTGATGGATCTTTTTTGGTACTATGTTATAAGTTTAAGCACTTGGTTGTCATATATTAAAAGATATGTTATTGGCTTGGCGAGGAAGATTACCAGACATTACTTCTCCCCTTTTTATTATGACATATTCGCCTTGCTGTCTTCTCTAGTTAAGCTCTGCAGTGAGTCGACGGTTTTGCTCCCTTTCGAAGGCAACGAAGACTTTATTGTAATGCACTGAACTACGAAGGGATTTAGCTTTGCTCAGGATATCTCTCTTCATGGTGATTACCTTCAATGTGATCAGTAATGGTCTAGGTTTTTGGTTGTGTGTGTGATTCATCAGTCCAAGTCTTGTGCAGTTTGTTATTTATGTTTGACCTTTTGGAATGTTGAGTGCTTGGCAAACGTTTCTAAGTTGGGTTGGAGCATGACCATTCTCTGTAGACTGTATACTACGAGATTAATTAATGTCAATGTTGAGAATTTCGAAGTGTATAATGGAATACTACCGATTTTTCAATGGCCCTTTTAGCAGTTGTGATTACATAAAAGCAGACCATTCACACAGCTCCTTCTTTTATGAACTTTATATTCATATGCATTTTGTTTGAATATGCATATGACCTAACCAAATGTTACCATGTTAAGTACTGGCACCACCACTGTGGTCGGCTAACCTCTTATACCTAGTTCGTTTCTGTCGTTTGGACAACGAGGATGATACAAATGAATGGGTTCAAACTGTTCAAACGTTCAAAGTTGATTAAGTTAATAATGTCAGGACCATGTCATGTGGTGCAATGGTTATACTGTCAGAAGACTCTGATATATGTTATAGTTATCAATTCAAATTATTTGCTTTCTTTTCAATGCTTTATACATGTTATAATGAATAAACATGGGTTTAATCAATTGAAATTAATTGCTTTAAATGTTTAGAGTACTATTGTTGAAGTGGCGCATGAAATTATTATTTTTGCCATTCATAATAAACATCATACTTATCGATTAAATCAATGATAACACGCTTAAAATGGAATATGAGAAATATATATCAAAATGTTGCTGTCTAAGAACAAAATGGCGCATTACTTCAGTGTTTGCCAAATTCAAATGATTACTTTGATAAGGGAAGCAATGGGTTTTACACCAGCTATTGATATGACAATTAAAATTATTTTTATCCATTTTGAAATCAATTTCAATTAAATGTAACATATAATTAACTACCTAGTCAGGGGTTTCGAACATATTTTGATAGATGGCAAGCATCATCACAATTACGTAATTATTATCGTTAAGTACCAATAATAACATCCATTGATTTATTACGTTTTTTACGTCACTATGGTTTTCCAATAATCGTTATTTCTCGACTTTGTCCTATGTTTTATTTAAGTTGCAGCTAGATGAATCTTATCATTGTTATATTTCCTGCAGTTTTTCATTATTTTATTGTTTGATTAGTGTCCTCTTGTGAAACATTCAGTCAAACACTCTTTATTGCATTGAACAGTTTGAATGTGTATCCATATACATTGATGTCCCTTCTATTTCATTTGTTAAACTACCTGTAGTTTAACATGTCAAAGTTCTTTTATTTTACGCAGCAGTAGCTTTGAGCGTTTGAACTGTTTGAACACCATACACGGCAGTTACTTTTGCCTGTTTTGTGGCCACTTAGTTAATCCTCATTATGTACTCATGAATTGTATGTGCATTGCTATCGGCCATGAAGGAGGTGAAACTTTGCCATAAGACTCCACGTATTAAATGTAAAACTCTCAGCTTTATAAATCAATGTCGTTGAAGTCTGTTCAATCACAGACGGAATCCATGCTTCACATGTCGCAGTGTATTCAAAAGGTTGAAAAATGGACATTCGACAATAAACTCAAACTCAATCCCAGCAAGACCGAATTCATGATTCTATGTAACCGGAAGATACGCCACAAACTCGCTGTTTCGGAACTTGTCCTTCAAGAAGGAACTATAAGTGATTCACCGAACGCCAAAAATCTTGGCGTCTGGATAGATAATATTCTCTCCATGGAAAAACATATTAGTGAACTGTGTAAATCGTGCCTTTTCAACCTAAACTGGATACGAAATATACGACCAAGCCTGACCGTTGCCATGACGAAAACTCTCGTACAAACCCTCGTGATATCAAAGTTGGATTACTGCAACGCTTTACTCTACAATTTACCCGCTCATCTCATACAGAAATTACAAAGAGTAATGAATATAGCGGCTAGATTAATTTTCAGATCGCCCCGAGACGCCAGCATTACCGCCTTGCTGAAAGACCTACATTGGCTTAAGATAGAGGATAGAATTCGGTTCAAAATTCTGACAATCACATGGAAATCGTTACATGAAATGACCCCGGACTATATATCCAAGCTCATAACTGTATATAACCCGTCACGCTCCCTACGATCAACAAAGTCTCTGAATTTATGCCTTCCGAAAACGAGAACAAGATATGGTGATAGGTCTTTCAGAAAAGCCGCACCCGAACTTTGGAACAATCTCCCTAATAGCATACGGGAGCAGACCAGTTTTAGATCTTTTAAACGTGCATTAAAGACTCATTTGTTCAAAACGTCTTATAATTGCTAATGCATCATACTATAAAGTGTAAAAGTTATTGCTAGTCATCGTTATTTAATCTGCATATATTGTATCTAATGTATTATTATGTTTTATAATATTATCTTTTACATAAAGTATACATATATTGTTGCGCTTAGTGGCATTGCTTAATGAGCGCGTTATAAATGATCATAAATAAAATAAAAATAAACTTTAAATAGTGATGCCTGCGATAGAAATTCCCAATTTTTTCTCTATACGTTAAACACCTTATGAATTTGATTATATTCAAATTTAATCCGGGTATGTTTTATGACTTTTGAATGAATCGCATTTCAAAATACCATAAAAATGCATATTTTGAATAGCATATACAGCATAATAAAGGTAAACAGCATCCCAATAAGTAGCCTACGAGATGCTGGTTTTGTATATAAATGCTTAGTTGATTATGTTTGTATTTGATATATACAACGTTTAATTATAAATAGATCGTTATTATTAGATTTATTTATTTTATATTTTATTTTTCTTGATAAGTGAAATACACGTATGATTGTTTTCCTCATATTGGAAGAAAATATGAAAAAAAATCAAATATTCTTAAGAACAGTTATAATTAACCATATGGTTAATTTTATGATTCGTGGATGCATGTATAAGAAAATAATCATATCACCATATCTCAAAAGTACTTTTGATTGTTTTTTTTTAAACTAAGAACCAAGTGTCCCTGGTTCCAACAGATCAAAGACTTAAAAATAGCATTTGATACGGTGGGTTCAAAGTCAATGGTTAAGTCTCTAGACGGATTAGTGATTATAAGCCCTTGAACTGATCCTATTGTATGCCTCTATAGTTTTAGTTAATTTTGAGGTGGATAACAAAATCACCTTTCATGTTTTCAAATAATAAGGAAAACGACGTTTTAAGAAAAATATAACAATAAAAATAATGTTATTAAACGTATACAAATAAAACAAGATCGGGTATGAAGTTATTATGTAGATTGCAAATTTACTTATCTTTAAATGAATTCACCATTCTTAATACTACAATACATAATTAACATTTTAAAAATGCACATAATTTAAACAATAATTTACCGTTAATTGATGCTTTCACAAAATCAATGTTAATACAGTGCTTAAGTCATCAAATATTGGGAGCCCAATAATTTTCAAATAGAAATTCCAGAAAAACTAGAAAACATACCGATATTAGACTTGGTTTAAAATAATAAAGATAGATTAAAACATGACTTATGTGATTTTAAAGAAATTCTATCGCAGGCATCACCTTCTATTTTTAGCTTAAACAAAATATTTAGCCTGAAATTTGTTGCAATTTGCCAGTTTATGCTTGTTATATGCAGCTGGGATTGTTTGTATAGGGATTATTTATCATGTACTCCAGGAATTATTTATCATGTACTCCTAGGATACGTTGATGTTTTCAAATAATTAAAAACAACTAAGTGGCCACTGATTAACTGCCGTGCATATCACATAAATGTTGAAATAACTTATTTTTTGTCAGCTCTCCCTGAATCAAAGTTATACTATTAATATATCATATATGTATATTTCAACTTTGAACGTTTAAACAGTTTGAACCTATTCGAACATTCGCAATCTTTAGACAGGCCTCTGGTTGCAACAAAAGGTATCCAATATGATTTACATGTATTTATAGTAAGTGCATAAGGCCTTTTCACATAAAGTGTTCCTCCAAAGATTCAGATTAGCTTTATTAGTTCGCTATGATTCAATTCTATGAAGAGTAAAACACTCTCATCCTATTTGCTTTATCATCGTTTTATTTATTATATTTGGAAATATATTTTACATGCTTTACTGTAGCATGCTGTCTTGTTGTAGATCAATGGTTTAATAACTAAAAACAAAACAATCCACAGTGCAAGTATAACTCTTACATGTCGATAACTATTACCTCATGGAAACTGCCGCATCCGAATTCAATTTCAAATGCATTTTGGTACTATTATAATATGTGAAACCTTTTCATATCTTACATATGCAATATTAAATATTTAGCGGCACAGATGAAATGTGCAGATCATTGTGGGAAAAGTTTAGTTGAAAATCTAGGTAAAAATCTTAAAATCAATCTTGTGGGGAGTACAAAGGAGCCCTCAAATTACTAAGAAATTACCTACAGGACAGATCAACTTGATTGTTAACTCGGATGCAATAAATTTGAAGACAAAATGCCTAATATAATACGGTAGGTTAAGTGTTCACGTTTGCAAAATAGCATATACTTAACCAAATCATTCAATATCAAACATAAGATTCCGAGTTATGAAAAAAATGACGAAAACCACAAGTGCAAATGATTTTTAAATTTTAGCGATTAGAAAAGTTGTGATAATTATATCTGGATGAAATCCTTTTTGTATTTATACTTGTGGTTTATGCCCCTTAATAAACGTATGTCTTCGTCCATCTTTTTTAAAGATTGAGTTATTTGTATGAATGGATAAATTATGCGAATAGATTCATTCAAATGAGTCATCATGTACATACATATTACAACATGTTAGTACACTGGCGAGTATTTTGGTGGTTGAAATTTGAAATCAATGGTTGTCATGCTGGTTTAACATTATGAACAGCTACCATTTAACTATCTGTCCACTCTAACATATTTATTGAATGCCGCAAGTGATTTATTTAACTTTTTATTTTAACTTCTTTGTGCTACACTTACATTTCAATAAAATCATTCACTTAGTCATTTATGTATTATTGAAGGAACGCTTTATTGTGTGATATTTGATTCATTATCTTTGACAAATAGAGTTTTAAAAGCTTCAGCTTTCTCATCGCTATTTTTCAACACAATTGTTTGTTATTATTATGTATTTTAAATGGTCTATTGAGATACTATATGCTACTCGTTATCCTTTCAATATTTTATAGCTTCAAGACTATGGATTATCAGCTTATGTTAAAGCGGACTACATATGTGTTGAAAATTTGTCTCTATTCCGGTCAATTATAATTTGTTTTATAACTTTTTTGTGACCTTGATCAAGGAATGTAGCTGGATTCTGTTTGTTATATTAAGTTAATGACTACATGCTCTCTTGTCTTCACTTCCACTTCAGCTTTCCATTTTATTTTCGTATTTAACCTGGGATCTATATGTTCCGTGCAATTTGCAAAACCGTGATTTATTTTTTCGAACCAATGTTGCTATTTTGTTAAAAACATGCACTATTTGGATCATTTTGTTACGGTCAATTATCATAAGTTACGAAGTATAGAGGAAGAGGAACGAATGGCCAGAGCAGTAGGAATGGCATCTCAAGAAGCATGGATCAAATGGGAGAGTGCGATAACCAGAAAGATAACATGGAACACACTCCTCTGGAAGATGGAACCAATTCGACTTCATTTCACTATCCGCTCGACTCATGTCCTTTTACGACACCTACTAATCTCATGAGGTATGGGAAGAGTGATTGCAATGAATTGAGCACATCCTCACCTCCTGCACAAGAGCGCTCACGCAGTGACGGTTTACATGGCGTCACGATAAAGTCCTTTGAAAACTGACACACCACGTAGAATTCAAACGGGTGAATGCCAACAAAAGCGGAACAAAAAGAGCGATAAAGAATAGCCTAGAATTCGTGAAAGCAGGACAAACAACACGCAAGAAAAATAACACAAAAGTACACTGAGCATAGTGTAGGCTTATTAAGCAGATCTGCAGACTGGGAGTTACGTGTAGATCTCGAAAAGCGACTCATCTTCCCCTTTGAGATTAAACCCGATTACGACCAGATTTAATACTATACTCTACCACAAACAAGCTATTGATCATAATCGAGTTCGTGGGAACCGAGAATTGATGAAGCATACGAAAGAAACAACTGAAATACAGCGAACTATGTGATGACTGCAGAGATAAAGGATGGTCTGTGTTGTGCCATCCTGTGGAAGTAGGATGTCTATAAACGAATGCTATAAACGAATTGAGCGACGTGGCAGAAAAGACATCTAGTTGGTTATGGCTTAAAAGATCTGAACGCCAATCGGAGCCAAGTAGCTGACATGTCTCGCATGGGGTCAGCGCAACACAGCGGGTACGGCAGACAGAGGTCGTATGATGATCAAAGTTTCGAAAAAATCAAAGACGTCCGCTTCATCACTGAAGACGAGAAATGTGCAGCAGAGAAATCATGCTCTGTACTTGTTAAACATGCGCGTGTCCCCGTGTGTTCCCGTCAATTGTGATAAATTGTGTATTCCCAACCGGTCAAATTACGTGTTTCCGATCAATTGTATGTCACCAACCCGTTCAAAAACGTGTTCCCGTTAAATTGTTTGTTCCCAATCCACACAATTACGTTTTCAACGTTCAATTACCTGTTCCCGACCCGTTATATTATGTGTTCCCGTTATCAAACTTTTCACCAGTTTTATCTAACACGGTGTAATGAAAAATAAGGGAATCAAAATAGGTTTATGACAAAAACTTTTTAGATTTGCCTCGATAGTGTGACTCATTTTAAGGCTAAATATTGGACACTAAAATTGTGTTTTTTTCTAAACCTTGTCAAAACAGCTACCTACCTACCTAGGTCGATGTTGCAAACATCGACCTGTCTGGATCCGCCACTGGTCCCTGTTCAACATCAAGGATGCCATCTCGCGTTCTTAGAGGCCGGTGTCGTCTCGCAGCTGCTGCAGAAACGTCCGTGCAGGGGTCCACAACACTAGATTGGATGCAGCTTCTTCTGGATGCCTATAGCAATGACCAGCCAGCTTGAGTCTCTTTTGTTTGATTGTATCTGTGGCTTTGGATACTTCAGCATATAGATCTTTGTTGCTCACATGGTCTCTCCAAGTGAACCCCAGTGCTGATCGCAGTAGTCTCTAAAACAACCATCGATTTTCTTTGCCAGCGTTTCTGTGAGTGTCCATGCAGCACTTCCATATAGGAAAATGACTCTACCGTTGAGCGAAACAGTCGCGTCTTGGTCTTTCTAGACAGTGTTGATCTCCAAATTCTGCTCTTGTTATGTGCTGCCCATGCTAGGCCTATTTTCTTTGCTATATCGGCTCTTGAGCTGCTTACTAGGGATCTCAAATAGGTGAAATCATCAACTTCTTCGAGTATGGAGCCGTCACTGGTTTTTATGTATATTTTGCTAGGACAGTTTAAGGTCATCACTTTGGTTTTCTTTGGGTTGTCCATCAGGCCTATTGCCGCTGCCGCAGTTTCAACTCTGTCGAGCAATGTGCCTGTTTGACTTGTTCACTTATCAACGCGATATCATCGGCGAAATCAAGTTCGGATATACATACAGGTCTTATTCTTCGGCTTTGTCGACGTTGTATCTGGAACCCTAGTTCTTCTCCTCCGTTTATTGCTTTTCCAAGTGCATAGTCCAGTGCTATGATAAAGAGGTATGGAGCGAGAGTGTCACCCTGTTGTACTCCAGCAAGGATGTCGAACAATTCGGTTTCACCATCTGGAGATAGCACTTTTGTTTTAGTGTCTGTGTAATAACTTCTATTGCTCTCACTAGCTTTTCTGGTATACCATATGCTCGTATAATCTTGATCAGTTTGCCGCGATGTATAGTATCGAAGGCCTTTTTGAAAT
>LQRL01002469.1:0-15458 GCA_001703475.1 Hydroides elegans
TATAAAATTTGAAGGCTCTAGCTCAACTCCTTCATACCCAACTCGCGTGCACAAACTACCCTATGTCAAGGGGGACGGACGGACGGACGGACAGACAGACAGACAGACGGACGGACGGACAGACAGACGGACAAGCTCAACCCCATATCCCTCCGTTTCACGGGGGATAATTAAGCATGGAAAACATGGTTTTTGAAAAGCTAAGAATATAATTATTAGAGTGATGATAAAGAAGAAAAAAAAGAGATGAAAAGGGAGAGAGAGAGAGAGAGAGAGATAATAAGAAAGAGAGAGAATAGAAGGAAAATTCACAGGATTGTTATAAGAGAGTTAACAAAGCATTAGAATCGACGCTGATACATTTAATATGATTAAGTAAACTACGACGAACTTACACGCGTTCTTTTGCACCCGACACGATGAGACCATCCCTTAGCGTCGTGAATAGAGCAAAGACCGGACCGTTATGCGCCTTGTGTACGATCCTGGCCAGAGTGAAATCCTTCCAAACATACACGTCGCCACTCATCGCACCAGTGTACGTTACTCCATTCTAAGAAAAATGTTCAATCACCAAATAAGTGTTAATGTGACGCAATAAATAAATTATATCAAACTTTGTTATTACGTTTAATATTATGTCTATGTACATATTGAATATTTAACCCGGAAAAATCATAGTCAATATAGATTAAATAGGGATTTTAGTCATCGAGCATTCAGGAATGAAGCTTATTAGTTTAACATTATTTAAACCATCATTCGCAATAAAGGTTACGAAGAATTACACTTCTAAATTATAATGATAACATGGAGTTGGTTTATTTTCTAACTGATACAACTCAAAACCCAAAAGACAAGCGACAGAATTGTATGGTGTTTAACATACGAGCACAAGACCCGCTATATTTCGAGACTCTAGTTGGGATAGAAACCACTACCCTATCTTCTAACTAATAAACTCACAGCTCCAAAGGCCAGCGACAGCATGGTTTGCATCTTCGCCGGTTCCGTCAAATCATCCACTCTCGCCAATACGCCCCGCTTGGCCACCAGCTCACCGCCCGCGACGCTCCAGAATTTCACGTGTTTGACACCGACGGTGACAAACTGAGAGTCGGAGTCCGGGCGGAATTGGCCCTGGAAGATGCGGTTGTGGTTGCCGCCCTTGATGGCCACTTTGGAACCTATGTTTGATAAAATGTAATTGTGATGAATTTCGCGAAATGCATAATTTTTATCACAACTTAAAGTAGGGTTACAAAATATGCACAGTACTGGATATTTAAAAAGGAATTTATTGCGTGATTTTATGCTATGATGTTTTTCAATCCGAACTGATTTTGAACCCTACTTTCGAAGATGCTGTTGAAAACATATTTTTCAGACTTTAGAGTAAAACCTCGACAATATGAACATCTCTAAACAACAGAAATCTTGGCCTCTGTGTTTTCACTGAATGTGTTTTGTGTCGCCCCCTTACCCTCCTGCCACCTCCAGACGGCCACATGGTGCTGATCGTCGAGACCAACGGTCAACAATAGTTTTCCGCTACACGAGAAGTTCACACTGCATACACCTACTGTGTGCGCACCCTGTAATGAGCAAGATATCAAACTTATATTGGATATTTGGTTCAAAATCATTATATTAAGAATTATAAGGAAACGCAGGGCCCTACACCGGGACCGTAAAATACCAAACTGGCCCTCGACCGTACCACTCACAAACAGAAATGGTGTTGTAATGTATATAAAATATATTTTATAAGCATGGTTTGTGTCTATTCAGCTATAAATTTACAGCGATCGAATATTGACTTTTCGTCTCACAAAGCAGTAGTTAACTACCTCAGCATTTTTTATTCTTCAAAAATTGAGTTGATATTGATACTTTATATTTTGTGTACCTTAAGAACGGACAACGTTTGCTTCGTCATCGCGTCCCACACATTGACCTCTGGCACGGCTCCGATCTGGCCGCTAGCAACGACATTCTTGAATTTCGGGTGTTCGTTGACAGCCAGACAGATGATGTCGTCGGTATGGTCGGTGTAGAAACTTTGCTGAACTGAAAACAGTTAAACATGTGTGATATACAGGGTACAAAAACTAGGATTTACGATACGTCAAATATATGAGCAAAGTATAGCTTTGTTTATTTAAAACAACGGCAGCTATTATATAGATCCAAAAGAAAGTAAATTTGTACTTTTAATATAATATAACCTATGTACTCGATATTCATAAAAATAAATGTGATTTTTTTTTCAAATTAAAGATAATATCGATTAAATTCACGATTTAATCGACTTCAAATGAATCAAAGTATCGCTAGGGTGTCTCAATAATGTAAAAAAGCCAATTGCCCCACATGTTGATATATTAGGGACGATGCCAGTGCCCCTCAGACTGGTAAATAAAGTGCCATTATACGGATATTGTATCAATAATGAATTCAGACTTTTCTTTTTTTTTATAAATCACGAAAACAAATGAAATGTCAATTGACCTGTGGATATATTAAGCACAATGCCTGCGCCCGCCGCGTGGTAAACGATGTCGGTGCCGTCGTTGATGAAGTGCAGGTTGCTGCGACAGTCGAAGCCGCGGAAGCCCAGCACCATTTCCAGTTCCAATTCCTTAAGGAACAAATAACATTATATTTACAGCTTTATGAAAATGCTTAATGATTATTTTTATGTGAAAAATCCTACTTTGAATGGCCTCAATTAAAGGATGCAATTGTTTGACCAAAGCAATGATGTAACAGCTATCGTGTTATGGTTAAATGTTATTTGAATTTTTAGATTCGTTGAAATATATGAGAATCAAAAGACATGCTATTCAAATGAAACTCCTAAAATTCCAATAGAAAAATTTTAATTGAGAGTACTAGTTTAGTTTACAGCTTTTGCTGAAAAATAAAATGTACCAGAGACTCACATTGACTTTGGCAAGTCGTTTCTTACGACCCCCGCCTTGACCCTCGGAACTGGGTTGTGGTTGACGTTTCTGTACTCGTTGTGTGCGTTTGGTCTGGCGGCTTACCAATGGTCTGAAGCGAAAAATAAGGAAACTTTCCTTAGCTACAAAGTTCAAGTTGGTCTTTCACTCATGTTTATATTTCGGAAATAATTTTATTTACAGTTTGAATATAAAACAAATATTGTATGATTCTATCTAACAATACGATTTTTTATACATGTACGAGTGTATATTCAAAGATTAAGGGCAAAGATTCAAATTTTAAAATAAGGTACTCGACAAATATCCTGTACTCCATTTCCGTGACAGGATTGATAAAGTGATGCATGGCATTTTTGAGAGCATTTTTTTTTATTTGTAAAACTGAAATGCGCTTACCCGCTATGGTCGTCGTATTCCTGTTCATGTGGCTTGACGCCCGTCGTCTCCCGAATCGGGTTTTCGTACGTCTTCTGTCCGTAGTCCATGTTCTTTTCCCGCGCTACATCACTGTCATATCCTGATAAAAATGGAAACTTATTGTTAACATGATTAGATAAAGTTTTTGATAAGATCATCACTAGTTAAATTATTTAGTATATACAGTAAAGGATTTTCTGTGAACGAGATGTCGCGTGACCAGTGAAAACTATCTTCGCGCAAGTACGACTGAAAGTTGTTCGACTTTGTTCAAAAGACACATCAAAATGTCTAGCGCTCCCATATTATCCCAATATCGAGTCCCTAGGTGAGTTGGTCTATACGTTCTCGAAATATCACCTTAACAATTGGAATTTTTTGTTCGCGCGTGCGCGACCGTAAGTTGATCAACTGTGGCTGAAAATATCAAAAGGCTAATGGTCCATCCACAGGTCTATAGCGCTTCAATTTTAGCCCAACATCAAGTATCTAAGACTTTTCATTATAGAGATATCTCATGAACATATAGCATTTATTTTCGCGCATGCGCGACCGGAAATTGATAAAATATCATATTTTAAGAAACATCTACAAATAAGGTGCTTCAATTTGAGCCTAACATCGAGTCGTTAGGTCAAAACATTATAGTCTTAGGGTAAGGGTAAAGCGAAAAAAAGGGCCTCAATGCCTGTACCTCCTTCCTCCTCTGAATCCGTGTCCGAGTCATCGCTCTGTCCGTGCACATCCGTCCGCTCGCTCAAGTGGCTCCACACCATCGTCGCTGTGTCTCCCCCACCCACCGAGAAGAGCAAGGAGTCGTCGAAGCTCCAGCGCACGTTGGTCACGTGGGCAGAGTGGCCCGCGTACTTCTTGAATTTAGAGTAGCGACCCTGTGGAAAATGGACTTGGATGATTAAGTGTTTAATAAATGAGCATTCCATAAAAAGAATGAGTTGATTAATAATAGAAAATAAACAGTTTTTGTTTGCTAATGACGTGAAGACCCAAAATTGTTTCTTCAGTGAGATTAGTTAGATAAATTCAAGGTTTTTTTTCAGAATATTGCATTCTTTTGAATCATATGGCGATCCAATAGAATTAAGATGCATTTTAAAACTCTAGAATCATCAAAGCACACACATAAGCAGCCAAATTATTCAACCATGACCAAAAAAGTCGAAACTTTCCCTCACCTTAACGGGATACTCAAACAGCTTGACAAAACCAAAATCATCCCCCGTGGCCAGCAACCTCTTACTACTCGTCAGCGCAGCCGCATTGACATCCGTGACGTCACTTCCCGCCGGCCACACGCCCTCTGTCGTCGCGCCAAGGACGCAGGTCCACGAGTCCCAGTCCAACTTCTCGATTTCCTGTGTTCGCAGCGTTTGGCGTTTACCACGCGGAGCTTCGAAGAAGAGTTGCTCTTTGGCACCGGAGTTGGTCATAAGGAGTTTTCCTGTTTTAAACAGAAATGGATTTCAGTTTTGGGTTTCAATGTATTGTTCATGGTGAAAGTAGTTTTTATATATTGAATTATATATTGAAGAAGAGGTGTTGTTTTTTTGCCGCCAGCAGTATGGACTGAAGTTTTGTAACAATGTATTTTTCATAGTGATACATATTAATGATATACCCCTGTATGTTTGATTCAAGTACCACCAGTTATGTTGTAATATTTTTGAAAAAATATATGTTATATGCGTTGGTTTGAATTTGATTTAAATGCTGTATATAGAATATTGAACTGAAAATACCTTATAAGTAACTTATTGACATGACTATCGCTATTATATATGTCCTTTAATTTTGCCATTCCTTATACGTTCACAAAAATAGTACGGGATACAATCGATATGTAAAAGGCCATCTATAGCTCGACACAGAGAAACATACACCTTAGGTATTCATTGGGCCATTATGACATACATTTTGTATGTTGCCAAAATTCCATTCCATTTTGACCGGGGTCATTTAAACCAGTGATATTTGACCTGGATTCACACTTTAGTATACCTTTAATGTCCCAGTCTATATGAGTGAGGTAGCTTGAGTTGCCTTTGCACACGCCGACACGTTTGCTGCTCAATACGTTGTAAATGTCGACCATGTTGTCATGTGAGGCCACGGCCAGGTATTTACCGGGTTCTAGAAAATAAAGATATACATGTTTATTAATAAATAGCAAAATGAGACCATTAAGAAGTACATTAAATGAACTCATACGAACAAGTACCGAGTTGTAGAGTCAAATTAAAGTATGGTAATGAATAAGAATAAAAGTTTATTTTAAAAAATGTAGTTATATGAGCTCACTCGAACTCCGAATTCATTTATAATTCGTAGCAACTCATTGAAATAGGAACATATCTAACCAGTCCATATCCATTTGACATTATGTATATGTCAAAATTAATAGGTTCGTTTACAAAGGACTGAACAAAATATAATTTGCATTCAATAAATTACATATTTAAATGACTAAAAATAGATTACATCTTATTGATAACGTTTATAGATTCATGAACAAAATACGAAATCTTCAAACAAACCTGGCGAGAAGCGGATGTCGGAAATGGCTTGCTTGCGATGATGAAACTGAACGATGTCTTCCAGTGTGTCCGAATTCACGACCACAAAACTGCCTGCAATCAAAATACGTCATAAATATTTTTTTTGTTCATTATGTAAAGTATATTAACTATATTCACTTTTATGTTAAGCGTATAAAGGTACATATTATTATAACACGTGAAACAATAATTAATCCGGTTTCAATACATAATTTTATAAAGGGGTTTTGTACATCATTTTCATAAACAAAACCGCTACAGCCATGCCAAGAAATAGTTCGGTATGCACATATCTGTTACATTACTGAATTCTTTAGTTTAAACTGTTTACACAAATTTAAACCTTAAGTTTAAAACATCCCTCACCATCGTTAAGCCCGACCGCCAGCGCCTTGCCATCGGGCGAGAAACACACGCATCGCCCTGGCTTCTTGAGTCGCTTGCAGTTGAGCATGCGGTGTTGGCCACTTCCGTCCCACACGCGAAGGGTCTTGTCGTCACTCACTGTGGCGAAGATGGGCTGAGTCGGGTGGTTGCTGAGGCCCCACACCTCGCCTTCTTCATGGCCCTGTAGCAATAAAGAGTAATGCATGTATTTGTTTGAAAGGAGGATCTGAGGCATAGAACTAAGTACATTTTTTAAAACCTATATTTTTTTATGATTGGGTGAAAGTTGAATTTAAATAAAACAACTGTTGAATGATTCAAAGTCGGTTTATACTTAAACAAATCCTGAAGTGTTATGTATTTTTATTTGTTATTTATTTATTATATATTAATGTATGATCTTATCAAATATACAAAATTCAAACGTGGGTCAAACAGCACTTCGAAAATCGACGTTTTCGAAAGAACTGTTCAGTAACTTAGCAGATTTCAATGCATTTATCCCTGTGATCTATATCAAATCCGAAATACCGATACATACCAGTTCCCTATGCCCATACCTGTGTCAATATGCTTATCACTCCATCCTTAGTAATCTCCATCACATCTCCCGTCTTCGTGCCCACCAGTATATGTCCATGCCCTAACACGGCCGCGCGGACACATGGATTATCTTTAACAAGGACGCCCCTCGTGCCGGGAGCCAGAGAACCGCGCTTGATGGCGTAGGTCTTGAGACAGCGCTCGAAACTGTCGTCCCAGAGGGAGACCACGCCGTCTTTGCCGCCCGTCACGAAGCCCTGTATGTGGGAATATAATTGTGGTGTAAATACATCATTCAGTGTTACGTTTAATTTTTTGATGATGTGCTGCATGCAAGATGAAGATTATTGAAGGCATACGAAGTAAAACATCTAAAAAATCAATTCTCGCCAAAAACATAAAATCGGTCAAGTGGAGTGATTACAGAAAGAAATCGGGACAGAAAACTTATGCTTATGCGCTGAATTATATACTACAGTCAATTGATCCCCCCTTTAAACGTATACTTCAAACTTTGAGGTAAGAAAATGCAAGTGCTTGTTTATACTTGTATATCATAGGAAGAACCATATCCCTATGATCACCTTATCGAGCGAGTGCATAGCAAAACATGGCCCTTCATGCGCCTTCACGGCCTTCTGCAGAGCAACACCCGCCCATATGTAGATGCTGCCATTGCCGCCACCCGTATAACAGATGTCGGCGTTCTTGCCAAATGCGACGCAGGTCATTGTGTCTAGCTTGGCCACGCTGCCGAAGGTCCCGCGGCTACTCGTGAAACCGCCACCTGAAAGTAAGATCGAAACAAGTTTTAGAAATTCGCATTTCACATAACTTGATGTATTTTACACACACTGAATAGTGATTGGACCAAGGGTAATCTTGCATTTGAATTAAATCTTAATTTGCTGTTTTGAATATTCCATTATATCTTTTTTTAAAAAAGGCGTTTCTTCGGCTACATAACCATGATAAATTTCGATATACATTTTGTATCTTTAATTCAATGCCGTGTATGGATGTCAGTTAGCTATCCAATTGGCAAAATAACGATGGGCTAAAATCATTGGCATCTTCACTGTATAACTTCATTAGCATATTACAAACCTGCAATACTCCAGAACTTGATGTGCTTGACACCAACAGTGACCAGTCTGTCGGCCTCGTGCGGATTCCACTTGATCACAAATATCTTGTCCTTGTGACCCCTGTATACAAAACACATGATATTTAGTCTTTGCCCAAACATCTGCGTCATAAATGGATCAGTGTATATTTGATTGCATAAGCTTTTTCCTCATTTTATGAATATTATGAAGCTTTAGGTAAGGTTATTTCATACTTAAAGAAAACATTTTTTAATATGCGGATAACATCATCACAAGTTTAAAGTATTTAAAAGTAGGACTATAATACAATAAACCTGTTTACCTAGTAGTTGCCAGTTTCTCCCCCTTCTTCCAATCCCACACAACAATCGAATGGTTGTCATCCAGACCCACAGTAGCAAGTCTTTTTCCGTCGCTTGAGAAGTCGCAGGCACAAACCCCTCGCTGGTGCTGACCTTTGAGGATCGAGAGCGTCTTGAGGCTCTCTGCGTCCCACACGTGAATGGCAGGATCACGCCCAACCTGGTGAAGTCAGATCAATATTATAATGAAATTGATAGTTTTTTTTGTCATAACTTCTTAATCATATTCTTCTCACACCTACACACTGGAATATATATGAAACAACTCTAAAGTTCACCTAATCTAATTAAAGCATTGTTTGTGTATTTGATTTATCATATTCTTAATCATTTGAAAATCAAATATTAAGGGAATTTGAATTGTTGGCTAGAAAGTAAAGCAATGTACACTTTTTATAACCAATTTAGCCTTACTTTAACCTCGAGTATAATGTAAATGGTAATCAGTAAAGTATGTTTATAAACAGTTCGTTTAAATATTGACCAGCGCCCATACCTGTCCCGTTGCGACAATATCCTTCAGCGGATGCACACAAAGACACAATATATCATCGGTGTGCTCAGTGTAGAACTTTTGCGTGTGCTTCTCCTTGTGGTAGCTGATGCCCACTGCAGCCACGTGGTAAACAACTTGGCCGTTCTGCAGGTAGAACAGGTTGTTGCGACAATCGTAGCCCCGGTAACTGGAATGCGAAATCATGTGAGAAGAATCAATGTAAAGTGATTTGGAAGATAAGGTACTCAACAAAAGTCCACATTTTATGCAATTGTATAACGCTAATGGTGAGCTAGAATCCAGACATGTTGTTGGTGTTATCAATTCGCTCTAATGAAATCAACAATTTAAGACAATCACATGCCTCATATAAATAAAGCTCGCGAAAAATGTCATCAACAATTCTCTTATACCCTTAAATGTTATCCTTCTAATAAAAAGCATATTTGATACAATTATTAAGGCCATTTTCATATTTATATTTCGGACAGAATTCGGACAGAATTTTCACGGACGGTTCCCAGGACTTCTCAATACATTTTTGGATCTTGAGAGATTTAAATCATTTTTTTAGGACTTCCAAAACTAAATTTATATCAACACCACTAAGCAACATTCCCATAAACTCACCCATGCACGAACTGCAGTCTTATGCCAGCCGAAGGCGCGTGGCGTCGCTTCTCTCCTGGCTTCATATCCGCCTTCATGCGCGACTTGAGCACCGCCATGTCTTCCTTGTACACCGCCCTTGGAAAACAGAGAAAGGTGTTTAACGAGGCTAAGTAAGGGTGCTGGATATCATGGAAAGGCATTGAATATCTCTAAAGAAGCTCGATCAATATATTGAAACAGAGAATATGAGTGATAGTGATCTGGTATGTTATCGCAGTTTGAAACGAGATATTTTTGAGGTATATCCTCTCCATTTCAAACTTATATACATGTATCTTTTTTTTTTCTTTATCATTCGACGTAAATCTTTAAGGGACTACTGGTGGAGTCCTTTTTTTAAATTCAAGCATAATAATTAATGCCACTTTTTTATAAATATATTTTATGAGATTTAAATAGTAGTAGCGTTGCTTACCTATCGTACTGAATGGTTTTCTCCGTCTCGATGTCTGAGTCAACTTCTCCAACATCAGAGATATCCGAGTCACTGTCCTCAGAGTTGGAATCGACGAAGGCTAAAACACAAACAATATTATAAACATGGAGATCGTACTAATAATGGCATAACTAAAAGGCATGAAAAAAATATTATCTTACATGTATCAAATACCTTTGATATACGTATATGATACAGCAATAGCTAGATATGAATAACTGCTACAAACAGCCATATCACGTCTCATTACATTTATTGTATATTTCAAGTACCCACCATGTTGCTCTGGAATATCATCATCATATGCCATGCCCTCTGGCACAAAGCGCCACTGGAATATGGCGTGGTCGGCGCCTCCCGTGCTGATCACGCGAGACTTGTCGGCCGTGAAGCGACAGTTGGTCACGTGGGCGGAGTGGCCAACGTATTTGCGGAATTTAGCACCTGAAAGAGAAAACGAATTCCATCGTTTTTGATTCCTCTCCGATTTTTTACTGTTAGAATTAATTTAGTAATGAACAATACTTTTATGTACTGACTTTGTAAAGATTAGCATATTAGACAAAAAAATCCCACTGACTTCCGGAACTAGTTTCCTTGTGATTTCGATTCATTTTTTTTTCTTCCGAGGTTATATATTGAAGTGCAACAAAACTGCATGGATAATTATGCATATTGTATTAAGAATTAGCTCTAGATACGCTGAGGTGTGAATTTTGCTGCTTTATGTTTTATGTTCTATTAATTAACTAAGATTTACCAATGATATACAACTATATGATTTATAACAGTTTATTCATCACACTTTTATAGATGTTTTTTGGTAGGTCATACACAAGCTTTCTTCCTCCATTTGTCAAACATACCTTTCTTGAGACTAGGAAACTTGAAAAGCTTGACGAGTCCAAAATCATCGCCCGTCACAATCACTTCGCCCCCAAAGAAGGCATCAGTAGCATTAATGTCGTTCGTGTCCGTGTATTTCTCCCAAATGCCGTTCACTTCCGGTCCGAGAACGCCCGTCCACGAACTCCATTTGATGTTGCGGATTTCTTCCTTGTTGGTCACCTGCTTGCCAGCTAGAAATCATGTTAAAGCCTTTAATAATGACACTACTGCTCATTCGCAAAGTTTCTATTGTTTAATATGCTATGCTGTAAACTGGTTTTGTACTACATGATACAACAAAGATTAAAACGATTTGAATTTGAATGTTAATATGTAAGGTAAATCTGTTTGATTAATAATAAATATCAGTTACATGTTATACGTGTTTCACTTATAATATATCGTGAATCTATTGTTACTCATTCTATCCATAAATCATTAGATGAAAATGAGATACGTTTTTCGACGGAATCAGGAAATATTTAACCAACCATGTCATTAATAAACGGACTTTGCTTTTATAACCATAGCTTACCTGGGATCCTAAAGAACAACCGTTCAGCGGCGCCACTGTTGGTCTGCAGATACTTGCTATCCTCCGACCAATCAACGTGCGTTATAAAACTGGAGCTTCCGGAGCACACGCCAACTTTCTTGAATCTTTGAAAATAAAACATAAGCATTAACTTTTTATATGGATTTTGCGTTTGAAATCAACTTTATCATTACGGTAACACTACATTATTGTTTTCTATATATGACATGTAAGCAATAACAGATACGTTTTTTTTTTAATCCACTATACCATCACGATTACAATGGTTGTAATCGATTTAAGAGAATATATAATTGAAACGTTTATCTACATAGATATTGGATCAATTTCTCTCTTCAAGATCCAATTCGGACGAAATTTACCTTTGAGGGACGGCATATATATCTACATAGTTGTCGTTTGAGCCAACTGCAAGATAATCTCCATTTGGTGAAAATTTCATTTCGTGAATGACTTCTTTTCTATCTTTTATGTGAACAATCTCTTGAAGGTCTCTGAAATAAAATAATTTTGGTAATTAATATTTAAATGAGTTTATGAAACACATGTGAATTTCATGTTTTTTTTTTCAAATATATCCCCTTGATTGATGAAAAGACGTTAATTCGCTTGAAAGTTTACGGCTGCGGTACTACTCTTTTTACATGAACTCAGGGTACGTTCGCACAATCTTTAAACCTTATGTGGTAATCTCTCATATTAGGGTTAGCTTATATATCAGAAGAAATGGCAGGTTAAATCAACATGTAATATTTCTTTCAATTTACATGGCCTACATTTGTTTTTAAGCTACATACTTTGTTCTTAGCACCATAAAGGAGCCGTCAGTCATACCGACTCCGATTTGTGAACCATCCGGATTGAAGGCACATGAACGAACGGCTTGGTCCAATGTGGTCTTGGTCAACAACGACATGTTATGGCTGCTCCAAAGCCTAAAAATATAAATAATAGAGGATGGAATTAAGATAAATGCGAGAACCACTAAAGTATGGAGGCGTATTGTAAAACGTGCATAAAGGATCGGACTCGCAATCTAGAAAACACCCCTGTTGAATATCACATGATTATCTCGATTATCTCGATATCTGATTTGTTTTATTTGATCAACACGCACAAAAAAAAACATTTTATGAGTAGCAACATAAATTTATGATATTTTCTTCAAATTTGACCATCGAATATACCCACCTGACTGTATGATCATCACTTCCCGTTGCAAACATAGGTTTCTTTGGATGCATGCCCAGGGCCCACAGTTCACCTTCAGCGTGACCTTGCAAGAGGCATCGTGGTTTCTGTCGCTCGCCAACGGTGATTTCAAACACCTCGCTGTCCTGGGTGCCGGCAAGGACCTTGTCCCCGCGCCAGTGCACGCTACGTACGCAAAGGCCTTTTTGGAGAAAAAATAAATCGATATATGTTTTGTGAAATTGGGATAACGTTAAGACCTAGACCAAACTCCCCTGAGTTTTAACATTACATTCTAGACTTACATGCAGGCTGTGCAATGATATGTATTTCATCAATTTTGATTTGAAGAACTTCTAATGATATAAGATGTATCTCAGGGATTAGAAACAAAGGGGTACGACCAAAGTGATTATAGCTTTATCATTTTAAAAAAAAAATAATTTACAATAATTGAACTATCTCAAAAATTGTTGTTTTACCTTTATATCCATCTGGCACCTGGGTCAGGTCTACTTTAGTGTTTGTTTTGAAATCTGGATCATGTAGTTTCACAAAACCATCTTTACCACCAGTCACAAACCCTTCATCACATCCGTCTATGGTGAATACACTTCCCTATACGAAGAAAATATAGAAAGATGCACATTAAGCTTATGAAAAGTTGTCATTCCCGATGTCAAATACTATGGTTCTTGGCTTTTTTCGACGGCGTATCCTGATTTAAGACCAAGAGATCTCCATGTAAAGTACAATATTCTTGTAACGAGAAACACTTAAATGCGGAGAAGTGTTCTTCGGATGCGAATAGAATTATAGACTGATATTTATAGGAAGATATTAATTTCTCAATTATGCAGCAGTGCTGGACTTTTTGGTTTAATAGTAACATATGGATGTATTGAATGCCAATCCAACACTTACAGCGTGTACTTGAGGAATGACTTTGCTCAGGTTATTTCCTGTCCAAACGTAGACGTCGCCTCCAAGAGTTCCAGAATACGTCATGTTATCTGGTCCGAAAGCAAGGCACAAGATGGTTTGTATCTCTCCGGCCTGATAACAGATATACATGTACATGCTTGTCAACGATGCATGTTATGAGAGGAGAAAGTGAGAAATGGTCAGTACGCATATATATTGTGGTATAATTGACTGATTTAATCATGAATAAATCTTGAACATATTCACAAGGAAAAACCAGTTAACACGTGAAATTGAAATAAGCAGGTGAACTTGAAAATTATTTTGTTCAACGAAATCTAAACACATTCGTAGGAATATGAAGTGTCGAATACACGTGTATTTGATTATGACATTTATGAGAGAGACTTACTTTTCCAAATACACCCTTCTTAGCGGTAAGCGCATTACCACACAAAGTCCAGAATTTGATGTGTTTAACTCCACAACTGACCAGTACATTGCTCTGATATGGATGAAACTGGATGTCAAAAACCTGGAACCGAAATCAAACATTATCAATGTTACTAAACGTCATGATTTGAATGAATTTCTGAAAATCATGTATACGATAGATTTCGGTATGGTTTATCAAATTGCAAAGAACATCTGCATATGAAATAGCAAGAAGTCTTCTTTTTTAAAGGTTGATCCTTGCGAAAATACATTCATCTTCATCTTAAACGTTAACCTTACTCTTCTATATTCAACTTAGCATGTAAAGCCATAAGTTGACATTATTTAATAAATAATATCTTATCTATATTATCTTAATATGCAACATTGAAAATAATTAGATAAATTTTATTATGAATCGGAAAGCAGTCTAATGTGAACAAAAATTAGGAAAAATAAAAATTACTACAAAGGACTTACTCTGTCTGAATGGCCCCTTGTTGTCGCTAAAATCTTGCCCTTCCTCCAATCCCAAACATTTACTGTTGAATGGGTATCAAGACCAACCGATGCAAGTCTCTGAAACGGAACATATAAATATCAACCAAAATTGAACATGAAAATTATAGCAATATTATTTATATGTCAACAAAATAAAGTTAGTAAATTAATATTCATGTAAAAATGTTGCCTGTGTGACTGTGTCTCAAAATAACTTGCAGTCAGAACAAAAGAAATTAAGTCAAAAAAATCGATCAACTGAAAAAAATCCTTAAATACTTACGTTGCCCTCTTTGTCGAATCCCATGGCTGAGATTCCCTGTTTGTGGCCATCTTTGAGAAATGAGACAGCATTGACACTTATAGAATCCCATACACATATATAAGGGTTTTTGCCGATTTGACCTGTGGCGACGAGAGTTTTCTCCGGATGCAAAGCAAGACTGAATTAAACACAAACAGAGTTGAATAAGCCAAAATATAGCATGAAATAGCATACACATTTTTCAATTTACAAAAGGACACGGAAGTATTTGTGAAACACGAACAGGCCCCAACCGCCCCCAAACTCGGGGTATGGGTTTTTGTAGATTTTAAATATATTTTCTAAGAAAACCGCTATTTTTTGGCCAATTTTACAACTTCCATTTCCAAGACCTTTCATTTGAGCCTATAACTAAGTCTCTATGACCTTCCGTTCAAAGGTTCTAGCCCGTACAAGTTCAAGTCTTGAAAACCCGCTATTTTGGGCTATTTTGGCCAATTTGACCAGGGACCAGGGTGTTTTTGACCGAAATGGTCAAAAGGCACATCTACGGACCAAGACCTTTCATTTGAGCCTATAACAAATCTCTATGACCTTCCGTTCAAAAGTTCTAGCCCGTACAAGAAAGCGATGACAGACGGACAGACGGACGGACGGACGGACACCCCAACTCTTTAGGCCCCCAACTTTTGGGTTGGGGCCTAAAAAACATGTGTTAGGCGTGTTTATATATA
>LQRL01002475.1:0-14533 GCA_001703475.1 Hydroides elegans
TATATTTTTTTTACAGATGATATAATCGACAGAAACCCCGGTCGAATTGGCTTTCCCTTTGAGGACCTATCCGAGTTAGTCAACTGTGTCAACAATTACGGTCAACATTTACAAAATGTATCAGCATTAATCATCTGTTATTTCATATATATGTTTTACAGATGATATAATCGACACAAACCCGGGTCGAATTGGCTTTCCCTTTGAGGACCTATCCGAGTTAGTCAACTGTGTCAACAACTGTGGTCAACATTTACAAAGTGTATCAGCATTAATCATCTGTTATTTCATATATTTTCGTTTTTTTTTTTTTACAGATGATATAATCGACACAAACCCCGGTCGAATCGGCTTCCCCTTTGAGGACCTATCCGAACTTGTAAACTGCGTCAACAATTACGGTCAACATTTACAAAGCGTGTCAGCATTATCCACATCATGTCAACATCAATCGCAATTCAATATTTTTGCGACTGATGCCATAAGGTTTTTAGCGGAGGCACAGCCAGCAAGAACGGAATTGGTTGAGTGCACCCAGGAATTTGAGGAAACAGTAAGTGTTTTTATATTGTTATGAAGTGTTTATATATTATTATAAAATATGGTCAACATTTACACAGTGTTTCCATACTTTCAAGTTCATGTTCATATTAATCGCTGTTTACACTGAATATGCGATTTGAATAGGACGGTTAGATTTTCACCGTTTTTATTTGTTTTATATATCGCAAAAAACGTCAGGATTTTCTCATATTTAGTACAACCCAAACCCAAGACTATGGAGAGTCTTGAGTTTGTATATTTGTATATGACTCCTAGTTTAACACTGTATCTACATGTATGTAATGATATGAGTATTTGAATTAGTTGGCTTGCATTGTAACAATGTGATGGGTACACATCCTTTTATTCTTAAACTAACTATAATCGACAACCTGTCAGAATCTGTGTTTGAGTCTTTTTGGATTCCGTGTCAAAACTTCTCAAAGTTCTTTTGAAGTGGTTAAACTAGGACAGCTGTGGTCAATAAAATTGTATTGCCATAATGTGAGAAGGACGTCAAAAATATGTCATCGAAATGTCATTAAACAAAGAAATCGCATGACATGATAACAAACATTATGACCTCAACATTGTATATGACCCTGACCTCACAAGGTCAAATTGAATATTTTGCAATCACATTTTCCTAGCATGGAACATAATATATATCACAGCATTGTTAACTTATTTTTTGCATGTCAAATTTCTGATATGCGAACAAATGATTTGATAATCACGTTTTCCGAGTACGAAAAAAACTTTATTGTGAACTTTTTTTTTTCAAATGTTAAAATCATGATATGAAAACAAAGTGTGAACATTTTCTTTTTTTCAAATGTAAAAATCATGATATGAAAACAAAGTGTATTTATATCTAAAAGGAACTACAACTAGACGCCATTATTGATAAACGTCAGTCAAAAAATGCCAATTTCTGCTAAGTATTCTAAAGTTGTTTTTCCGGTGTAAGTTTCAAAATTATTGACTTTCGCGAAAAGTTCTAATGATTTAGTGACAAACCCTTCTAGATGAGCAGTGAATTTTTCTTTGCTGCCGTTTTGTTATGTGAAAGGAAATAGGGTTGATGGTTTAGACAGCTTAGGGTCATTAGTCATATGTATAAGGCCGAGGTTACACAGAACTTTTTAAAAAGTTAGCAGTTATTCACGCAAGCTTTTTTAGTGGTTACACTGGCGCAAAAAGAAGCAAAAAGGCTGACAAATCTAGGTTTTCTCCCGTTTCGCTCAAGTATTTCAAAAGGAGTTTAGTGAAATACATGGTGTCAAACAAACTCAAATGAAGTTCATTATTGTAAAATTCACGTTTAAAAAAGTCGCTTTTTTTCCCCGCTAGCAGTTTTCCATGCTGGCTTTTTTCTCTGTGTTATAGCAAGATTGTCGTGAAAAACCGCAGTGTAACCACTTTTGATTTTAAAAAGCTCACGTGAAAAACAGCTACTGCTTTGTTTGACACGAGTTTTTATAAAGAAAATATAGGATTTATAGAAGATTAAAAAGAGGACTAATCCCCGACGTGAAAAACACCGAGCTCTGTGTAACCGAGGCCTTACAAGGCCAAAAGTGGTGGGTTATGAATGAAGGGTATCAAATTTGGAGTAGATCGAATGATTTTTAGAAGCCAGCCAAACTGACTCCTGTTTATACATCCTAACGTCTTTCTGTAGTTTTAAACTGTTCTACTTTATCCAACGTCCTTTGTGAGAAGTCTGGTGGTAAAGCAGCTTTATGTCCAAGGAAAGATATGTGCCTGTATCCAGGTCTAAATGGTACCGGTCTTAACATTCAAGTCACCCTTATAAATGTCGTAAAAAAGATTCAAATCAGGTGATAAAGTGGCATTTTGTCTGCTTATGTCCCGGTTTTTTTGTTCTCCCTCTTGAAATATATAACTTATTACCCTGCCACAGCGGGTAATAACTGAAGCAGGGTAGTCTCGCAGGTGATAATTCCCATACTCGCCCTCACAAAACGAAAAACCTATACTTAACACAATGCTGCACTAATCCCCTAAATAGTCATTCTCAAATGCATCTGAAAACTGGATTCTACACTTAATTGGGAAAGTATGGGAGATCAAAAAATAACTTAAATGGATAATTGACCCGTGTTGAATGTTGAATCATATCCGAATAGGATTGGGATGTCGGACTCACCCAAAAACCAACTCACCCAAGTTGGGAGCAACCCACCCAAATTGTTTGGTCAACTCAGCCATTTTTTTGTCAACTCATCCAAGTTTTTGGACAACTAACCCAGGTTTTAAAACATAAGAACTTTTTTTCTTGTTGAGATATGCATTTGGATACATCATTATTATATTTCTTAAGTTATTTGGGTGAGTTGTCCATATATTTGGGTGAGTTGTCCAAAATATTTGGGTGAGTTGACTTAAAACTTGGGTGAGTTGTCGAAGAATTTGGGTGAGTTGACCTATTTTTATTTGGGTAAGTTGGTTTTTGGGTGAGTGGTCCTGATACCATAGGATTATTGTTATAACCTTCGAAGTGATATATCACCAACGAATCTTACCGATATTCAAATAATATTGGATTTCGATTTCAAACCGATTTTTCGTTTCATCTCTGGATGAGTTCGTAACCAGCTCAGAATTGCTACTATTATTTGTTTTATATTCCATAAATATTATTTCTGCACCAAACTAAATGCGTAATATTAATATTATTATATATGTTCGCTCTTGCATATGTGTCTACTTTGGGTGGCTTTGGAATTAGCGATGATTGGATTGAGAACATAAATGATCGCTTAGTTGAAGGGCACCTCACGACCAAATTTTTAAAAAGTGCCAATTTGAGCATAAAACCACTTAATACATTGAAATAGACAATAAATAATCACATTTTGAAATATGATTTTTACAAAAAGGTGTTCCTATTTTTGTAGATAGCTGGCCTCCTTCCACTCATCTAGCTAGCTCGAATCCGGAGAGGAACACCTTTTATAAAACATGAAAATTGTAATTTCTATATACATGACAAATGTTCACTTATATTTTAGTTTATCTTGTCTAGCTACATATCTCTGAATAAAATTTAAATAAAATTTATCGAAAGAATTGGTAAAAATAGAGATAATTTTACAAAGGTGTTCCTTATATTCATGTAGCTAGAAGGCCATTTACGAAAGTTTGTAGCTAGATCGATTTTGAAAAGGAACACCTTTTTTGAGGAACACCTCGTGGAGTGCTCTTCTTAGTTACTAATGATGATACGAGACCAACGACAAATGCAAAATATCTAATCGATAATTGATCAATAATTATTGATTTAATTTCAGGTTTCCACCATGTATGAGTTTGATGTCTGCTTCGAATGAATATACACTATAAACGATAGGAGCCCGATTTAACCCAAACTAAAAGTGGGTCAACACTTCTAATTTAGAATCAAAACGATATCAAATAAATAACTTACCTTTTTTTTTTTTTGATTTCAGGTTTCTACTCTCAATGGCTTTGGAATTAGCGATGATTGGATTGAGAACATAAACGATCGCTTGGTTACTGATGACGATACTGGGCCACAGAATAATGTCTTCGGAACCAGTGTGGAGGTAAGTTTATATATATTTTGTTTTACTTTTCACAAAATTCATCAGAATTAATAATGATAACAATTTTATTCATGCTATAACCCGATTCGTATCTAATATGTTTGAATATGTTATAGAATATCTCAATTTATATAAGCGAAAAATTGGGTAGCTTAAACTACTTTCGAAAGACAAACGTTTGTTAAAATATATATTGTGGCTGAACATCAGTGTATCAAACTATTTGAAACCCATACTCAGTTTAATACAGTGTCTGCCGTCATTTTGCATACGGAAACGCCTGTAAGTTTTCAAAGATAATCTGGGTTATGTATGAACGTCTCCCGAGCAATTCTACTTCTAAACATTACAAAAATAATTATATTTTAAGGCATCACGTTACCCTATTTATTATTTTTATTCATTTGCAGAGAATCGACCTCAACTTGATAAAGATGAAAGAAATGCTTGTGGACACATTGTATCCTTGATGTCAACTAACATAAGGCACTCATCCAAAATCAACCGACCGCAGATGCACTCATTCAAAACAGCATTAAATAATTATTTTGTGTCAATAATGAACTCCTCTATGTTTTAATTGTAATAGTGTATTGAATCAAGTTTAAGCTAGGAAAATGTCGGTATATCAAAATGATTATCAAATGGTAGATTGATTAAACTGCCTCATCCTCTTGTCTCTAGGCCCTATTTAGGATTAAGTTTTGATATAGCATTGTATGTTTTCTGTTGAGAACACGTCAGAATTGGAAATAATTTGGATAAAAGTAACCTCAAAATTGTGGTATGTTTTAATAGATATATAAATTAACAATTGAACATGGAGTTCTATTGGTAGAAAATCTAGTGTTGAATCAATATATAGAGCATTATTGTTATTTAAAAAAAAACACAAAATATGAACCTTAACGAAACTAGACTGACATTTGAACCTGAATTTGATTGGGATTTCCTCTCAGAAATATTGGATCCACAAGAATGCACAGAGAGACTTATAATGCACATGGAACAAGATTGTGCAAAGTGAACAAAGTAGACGTTTGAGTCTAGAAACTAGAAAATTAGAGTCTATGGCAATGTAGACTCTGTCGGTCTACTTGTGAGATTATCGGAAATCGTTTGTAAGAAAAATGCGGATTTGGGCATTGACTTAAATTAAACATTAAAGTAAATTGCTAAATGTAAAATAAGGCATTGATGTTGTATTAAGCACAGTTATATTAAGTCAAATAGATTACGTTGCATTCATAATCTTAAAAAACTTAATCTTAAAAACTATTGATACCACTAGAATATATTAAGATTATTAAAATGATGGGTTTTAACAAATGTTGAGTTAGTTTTAAGTTTATTTGAGGCATGTTATAAATTGAACAACTGTTAGATTGTTATCAATAAGGAACGTATTTATTATTTCATTCGAAAAATTAATTCAGTCGATATAAAATACAAACCTGCAAATATATCAGTGTACAAACAATTCTGTCAAAAGTGTATGATATGTAAATGAATTATATTCATAACGGTAGGCCCTATCCCAAATGTTAACTTTCAATTTCGAGTTAACTTTCGATTTCTTTATTCATTCTTCAATATACTCTATACGAGTGCCTTATATTATGGATACATATGCGATAGCCAAAGAAAGCAATCAGGTTTTTTATTCGCATTGACGTTAATAAAGTGATTTTACTAAATTTAGAATCCCACTGTTGTTGTCGCACAATTTAGAAATTCAATTAATTTGAGATTTGTTCTGAGCAATTTTGACATTCCAAATATTTTTTATCTTATTTTGAAAAATAATCTTTACTAGAGATACAAATATTTACATAGCAGAAGTAAAAAAATAATAAAGTAGGAAAACAGAAAAGTAATTGTCATTTGCAGTTTTAAACATATTGAGTATTTAAGAATGTATATATAGACCCGGAGTCTAATAGCTGTAAAAATCAAAGCTTTTATTTCAACGATAATACATGTGTATTTATAAATCAAGGATTCCATATACATAATGTACCCAATAATGTTGGTGAATATGGGTCGCGAAATAATAATATATTTATATGTATGATTTATCAAAATATATTTGTTCATTGAATACCTCACGGTGATAGCACAATAAACTATTTGGAAGAATTACTATGGTGTTTTATTCTATTTAAGAACAGAACCATTTTTTTTTGGCATCACAATACGCAAAAAAAAATGTATTTTGCGAAATTTTAATTGTCCGTTTTATTACGGTCCATTTATTTTATTTTATTTTATGCGGTATGTGTGTTCATATCGTTGAACAAAATTATTGTTTTGTTATTAAAGAGTGTGCTGGTTAAGGAAAATGCAAAAAATGAAAATAAACTTGTATTGATAATAGTAACAGTTATGTCTATTAAAGTCTAATAATACATTAAACTAAAAAGGGTGTAAACTTAGAATGTTCAATTCATCTTACATATCTACAATAGTATAGCTATCCATTAAATGGTCATCCATTCATTTAATCACAAATTTGCAACGACCAACTCAATCAATATATAGAATGGTTACATGCAGAATGCATGTTTAGCACAATTTATTAGGGCCTGACCACATCGGAAGCTTTTACTTGCTGTTATTTCCTAGCAAAGCTGTCTTCCAATGTATTCCTTATGGGAAACTAAAAACAACGAACTGTTAGGTATCTTTAACTCGTTTCTTTTTAGTTTCCTATAATGAATACCTTGAAAGACAGCTTTGTTATGAACTAAAGCAAGTAAAAGCTTCCAATGTGGCCAGGCCCTTACTCAATAACACAGGTTTTACATAGATGTTATCAACTACCATTCGCAATAACACACACAAAAAAAAATGTCATTCTTATGTCTTTAGTTTTCTATGGACCAGTGACATAGTTCTTAATTAAATAACTTTCTTTCTATGACACAGTCCCTTCTGGATATACATAATTAATGCAGCAAACATACACTTAAGCAGGGAAGCGTGCTGGGTCTATTAGCACATAGGCAAACTGGACCAGGAGTGGATTTTAAAATCGGGATTTTGGAACATTCGATAACAGGATACGCGAGAGAACTTATATTATATATTTTTTTACACGTTATTAGGATATTTAGTTTTTGCTTTCAGGTATTTAGATTTCATGTTATTATCATATTATTATTTTATTATTTAATTATTAAGAGAGATACTCATACACGTAGGTGTCTTTTTATTCAAAGCTGATACGCAAACTATCATTCTAGAGAATAAAGGCAACTTATTACTTAAGTTTGAAAAATAGTTATTAGAAAATATGATTTTTTAAAAGTGGTTTATATACTGGCATAGATGTGTTATATCAAGGTTGCAAGGAATAGTTTCCCGCAATAGTGTTCCATAAAACACAGAACCAATATTATCGAATATCATTATATCAATCGTCTTACCCTACTGACGAAATAACTGCGAAATGCAAAGCCATTAACGATTAATTGCTTTTGCATTTAACAACAAAGATCTGTAATAAACAAACTAACTTACAAGGACAAAATGTAAACAATTTTAAGGAGTATATCAATACGTATAATGTATATTTAGAAATGTATTTACATATTATGCATACAACTGTAAATAAAGCAAACGTAATGAACTGTTAATTGTTTCACGACGGTTTCTTTTCTAAAACATACCATTTTACTTGATGAATGTTTTACGGAGCAGTTGGTATTTCAAAGAAATACAATTTGAAACAACTCTTAGTTCACATTGAACTTGCAATGTTTATTTGGGAAAAGTAGTGATAGCTCTGGCCAGACCGTCACTGGCGTTGCACACTCCTCTTTAAACTAAATTTAAATTTGCAATTTAGATTTCGAATTTCAATTAAACATTGTTAACTTTTATGGCGATGGTCCGGCATCCAGGCAGTTACATTTTCGGAAACCCTAGTAATATCACAAGCTCCTTAACCAGACCTTAACATAATAAAATTATCAAGTTTAAATTCAAATTGTAATTCATAAAAAGTAAACTGCAGATTGTATTTTGTAGAAATGGCTAGGCAACCCGGCGGTTACATTCCCGCTGACGCAGCGGATTATGAAGACAAATACAACCGTGTTATAACGCCGATTACACAACGCAATCGACAGAGGGAAGAGGTAAGAAATGGTTTCAAAAAGTATGCCAGGTTAAGTTTAATATAAATTCACTGCTTGAATGTGATTACGCTATCAATGAATTGGTAAAGCCAACCTTCCCCCACCCTATCCTCCATCGCCCCACTATTTGATCACTTTCTCTCTCTCACTCTCTCTCTCTCTCACTCTCTCTCTCTCTTTCTCTCTCTCTCTCTCTATCTATCTATCTTACTCTTTTGTTTTTTCTCGTTCTCTCTCCCCTCTATCTTTCTCTCTCTAGCTGTTTCACTTTCTTTCTTTTTTCGACAACCCGGTGGTTATATTCCCGCAGACGCAGTGGATTATGAAGACAAATACAACCGAGTGATCTCCTTATGTATTTATTGTTCTTCTCTCTGTCTTTCTCTCTCTCGATCTGTCTATCACGCTATCTCTCCATCCTCTCCCTCCCTCTCACTTTTTGTCAACAGCGTTTACCATTTCTTTATCTTTTCCCTATTTCTTTGTACGACACCTTAATAATCTTATTCTTGATTTAACTCCATGATTACGCTTTATTTTCAGTTGCTCTCTAAACTGCCCGTTTCCAACAAGGAATACGGCAACTTTTCCTGGGATCGTAACATTCCTTCTTACGAACCCACAGTCGTTAAAACCAAGAAGGCATGGAAAGCCAGAGAAATCCAGACAGAAGTTGCCCAGGCGCAAAGGGGAGGTATTCCAAGTCCTATGATGTCGAATCCGAACTACGCAGGGCATCGACAATACAGGTCGGTTAGATTACCAATTTATAAAACTAGTAGTTTTTTTTATAGTTTTCTTGCTATAGTTTTGAAAAAGGATAGGATAGTCGCATTTTTGAATTCCCCATAAAGGTACGGACATGCGCTTGTGGAATATTTTTTGGGTTTTTGCGTTATGTGATATGACTGTTCATGCGCTTGCGATATTTCTCTGCGATATTGCGATATTGGCTTAAATGTTAGATTAATTTGGACAGTAATTTTTACATTTCTCGGCATAATGAAGCTTTCTCAACTTATCCAGTATATTTATCAGTTTATAGCAATAAGCAGAATGAATGTATTTCTCTATTGAAGTGATCACTAGAAACAAAGACAAGCAGATATACTCGGTTGTCATTAAAGTACACCCTTCGCATAATACATATCGAATGAACATATTAGTATCATTTTGATCTGGTTTCGGACTTAATTAATAATTAACATGATTTCAAGTGCTGTTGCAGCAGCATTGCTTAGAATACGTCAAAAACGTAGAAAATTTTTATGTGCAGCTATCTTATACATGTGTTCTAAGAAAAAAAGCGATGGGCAGTTCATATCCTATCAATAAAGTAAGGAAACAAAATTGAATCTTCTATACACTATTTCCTACTTTTAATCTGCTTTAGAACGAGACGAAGAAAAATTCAAGGCATATTTCAGGTATTCATGAACATTTGTAAATATAATTTATTAATTTAAAACCAAAAAAGATATAACTTTATCCTATAAATTTTAAGCAAAATTATTGGGTAAGAGGCATGAAGTTTTTACAACGTCACATAACAAGATGACGTCAACAAATTGCAACGTGCTTATTGCCGACGTCGATACGTCAGCATAACGCTTTTCTTCATTAATCTTATCAATGAAATTATATCAATTAAAGAGTGCATTTATTTGAAAGTATACGCACACTTTGTTTTAGGATATCGATAGAACAGTTCTACACCACACTTGATAAGATTGAAAAGGACCTACCACACATATTCTTAAAAACCTATAGACTGCTATAGAATTCAATATAATAAACTCTTATTGTGGTAGAATATAACCCGACACCACATAAACGTTATAAATAATATAGATTAAGCGCATGTGATAAGTTTTTTTCAATTCAAAATCAACGTGTTCAATTGGTAGAAACGAGATATTTTTAAGGGCCTGGCAACACATACCTCTAAATAAATATGTACCGTCGATTCTGACAGTTCCATGGTAATATAAAATGTTTTCGGTACTAAATGCTATACAATCCTTCACAGTAAACTATAGTAATCAAAATCGTTTTAGAAACAATACATATGTTTTGCATGAAATATTATTTTCAGAATCAATTTGCCAAATTTCGCAGACATTTCGTAAAAAAAATCCGCTGTGTCGCAAGCAATATTGCTGTGTCGCATATCGCCATGTCGCAAATCGCAGAGAAAGTTTGTTTGATCCTTTGTTTGTTGCACTGTTTCTTACCAAATAATTCCAGATATCGCAAATCGCAAAACCTGCGTGAACATATTTCGCAATATCGCAGGGGATTCAGCCTTTCAGCAATATCGCATATCGCATATTTTTCTTTGAATTCCCCGGCGATCGCAGCAAATTCCACAAGCGCGTGTCTTTACCTTAAGGTTCATTAGAATACTGGGGTTTGCAAGAGAACACTTCAAAAATATCTTCCAATTTCAACGGGTCCTTTCAAAAGCCAGAGCGGATGAATCATGTATTCTTGCGATTGGTCCAGATTTATCTAGTTTGTGATAAAAAGCTCATCATTATTAGAGTTTCTAGGTGTGAGTGATTCAAAAGCAAGTTACACATGCACAGAGATGAGGAGGCATCCTTATTTTTATGGAATTTTGATTTCTACCTAGCTCTTCGATTGGGCAGTTCAATATTTTAAGCATGGATTATGTTAGACTTTTTGGCATAGTTTAGCATGCGTTCATCCCAATTCATTGGAACAAAGGTCAATGCAATAACATGTTATTTTCAACATTACTTAACGACTTAAATAGGAAACTAGAGAAAAATCAAATATGACGACCCATTATTCTATGTACTTATATCTCTATAAAAAGGAAAAAGACGTATAAAAAATAATAAAAGAGGAATAATGAGGGTCTATTATCAATAATGATGATATTTGATAGCACCGAAACATTATCGGTAACCTAATACTTAAGGGTACGACCAATAATATGCAAATTCGATATTGGTATAACTATAAGGGTAAACCAATATCTTGGCAAGTTCGTACTTACCCTTCTTAGCAATACACACATAACATACAAAGTATATAACGCTGATTTAAGTTCATAAGCTTTAGGTAAATTTATGCGTACAAACAAGAAATGTTGGTTAATCCTTAGAAAATGTACGGGTGCAGCACTTAAAGAGAGATCGACCAATATTAAGTGCATCCATCGTGTAAGTAAAACAAATGAAAATATAGGGGGCTCGTTAAAATAAATGGACGTGTGCGTTTCCTCATGATGCTCACAATTACATTTAAATTCCCCCAAAAAGGTGTTCCCCACCAATTTCCAGCTGGCTTGGAAATTTAGAGAAAATTCATTCTAGCTTGGAGATTTGAGCAGTTTGAGGAACACCTTTTTTGAAAATGTTTAAAATAAAAGGTGAGAATACTTATTTCGAAATTGATTAAACTTGCTTACAGTTGCCTGATAAACTGTTATTTGCAAGATGTGATACATAATTTGATTATATTTAACATTTCAATTTTCGCAAAAGGTGTTCCTTTTCAGTTCCAAGCTAAATAGAAAAGAAGGAACAGACCAACTGGCTTGGAAAAAAGGAACACCTTTTTGCAAACTTTAATGTTCAAAAACCATCTTTTTGAGGCTCTTTGTTATTGTTATGTTGTTTTAAGTTGATTTTACAACTTTTTGAAAAATATGTCGTGGGGTGCCCTTCATTTTATCTGACAATTTTATGCATGAGACTTTTGACTGGATGCAGAAAAAAAATACTTAGAAATATCATTATTGCATAATCGTCGTAACTATCGATCTTCATTGAGAGCCATCAATGTGATTTGAGATTATTTGTAGAGAAACGGGATCGCTGGCTTATGCACTTTAATCAGAGATGGGCATCTCTCCTGTTTTACTTGGACAAACCTTTTTTGTTACACATTTGTAATATGATTCATGTTTGTATGTCAATAATGGTTCTATCCATGTGTTTTTCAGTAGTCGTTGCTAACGGTTTTAGTTTTAACAGTATATGACATAAACCAAAGAGACGGGTCTTAGTTTATATATGCAGTTTGCTATAATTGGTCTTTATATCCCTGGCAATGGTGAATCCGTAAACTCTTTTTAAAATAAAACCTATTATTATCTAATGATTTAAAAAGGTCCATCCATAGTTATGAATTTCTCTGTTAACTCATTATTGTGTTTTATTTTATTTCAAATGATTAAAATTTGATTCTTTTTAGACGTCAGATAGAGGATTATAAGAAAATGTCTGAAAGCGATTCCAGCACAAAAGGCCAGAATGGGTAAATTGGTGATTTCTAGCTATTGTTATTTTCTCTTTTTTTTTTGGATTATCTTCTTTTGTTCGTTTGTTTTAAATCATAACATTGCTTAATGCATGAATATGTATGATAAATATGAAACAAACATAAGATTAACTTGAGTGGAATTACAATGTCACATCCTCTTGGCGGAAATATTATAGAAATTCCTCCTGTACTCTTCAAATAAAAAGTTGGTACTTCAATGTTTAAGATAAGATTAAATATGTTTATATCACTGCATCATCGTTTTATCTTTATTTCTAATCAAGACACTTTATTTGGTGTATAAATAAGTCATATTACTAAAAATATCTTATATTTTTCCAGGTACATGCCCCATTATTCATACAATGGTAACGCCAACACTAAAATGCCTAGTAACCTCCCTAGCAACAGTAACATGGCAACCAAACCAGCAATCACCAGGGAAAACGTTCGCGCATCCGACATTAAGAGCGTCGATTTAGTGTTGCACCTTAACGACCAAACCAAATTGGTTGTAAGGGATGTGAATTATCGACCACTCTAGAAACTGTCTCTTACTATTTCGTATCGGACTTATTTCATATTTATATTTTCACTTATTTTTCATATTGGTCACTTTCAAATCATTCTATAACGTGAGATTATGGGATTTCAGTCGTGTGGATTTGGTTCTGCATTTGAACGGTCAAACAAAATTGGTTGTTAGAGATGTGAATTGTCGACCTTTTTAGATCAATAAAATAAACAAGTTTTTCAGTAACTGAAATGGTTTAATAAATGTGTAAATATGATATATGTTAAGCAATACTGTGCATCCATTTTAATAGTATTAAATCATGAAAAGTCAATGCAATCCAGATATCATCCATTTCATTAAAACGCAGATAGATTATTTACGAAAGAGTTTTATACATGTACATTATCACAACCGTCCACTTACTAAAGAAATATGAACATATTTAGTTAATATTTATTTTCATTTTTCAAGAGAAATAAAGTATAAAAAACTATGATAAAGATGGTATATTGAAATAGATACCTAGGATACATATTATACCTAGCAACAGTAACATGGCAACAAATCCCACAATCACCAGGGATAACGCTCGTGTGTCCGATATCAGGAGCGTTGGTCTAGTGTTGCACCTTCACGACCAAACCAAATTGGTTGTTAGGGATGTGAATTATCGACCACTTTAGACACTGTTTCATATCAGACTATTTTATTAAGGTTTTGTTTTAAACTGGCAGACAATGTGTGACTGACATATATCCGTCGCACTGAATTTTTGACGACCATAAAAATTCTTCTGTAAATATATGATTATTATGTAAATATAATATAAAAGTAGTGTAAGTATGGATAATCCAAGCCCTATGACTCATCCGTGCAAGTGTGAACATGTTTTTTTACGCTGACGTCATCAGCGCAAGCTGGAACATGTTGTGGGTATTCACCGGGGTTATTCCACAGGCGGGAAAAACCAATGAGGTCATGGGTACACCATTGGCTAGCCAATGAGGTCATTCGGGAAATTTTTCGCGGGAGATTTTTTTATGTATGACGTAATACTTATTGTATAGTCATTTGTGGGAAATTTTTCGCGGGAGATTTTTTCTGTGTGACGTAATACGCGTGCTGTCGCGTATAAAAGGGGAGACATAGAATCAATATGACCATAACTTCGACAGCATAAACATGGATGTGATACCAATGGAGAAATTATCAGAGCCCCAGGCTACCAATATTGCTATGCAAACCGTGGAAAAACGTCTTGATACATTTATAAATTGGCCATCAAGTGACATAATCACACCGGAATCACTCGCCAAAGCAGGATTCTATTATCTACATATGAAAGATCGTGTGCAGTGTGCCTATTGTCTCAATGTGTTTCACAACTGGGTGAAAGGAGATACAGCTATGGAGGAGCATCGCCGTCTCTTTCCGAACTGTAG
>LQRL01002491.1:22986-33216 GCA_001703475.1 Hydroides elegans
CTTATAGCCCTCTGGGAATATTGTGCTTGTTTGTGACAATAACATGCACGGGGGATCCTGCTGCTCTATGACAGCATCTAGTTTGCTTTTTTACACGTTGAAAATTCGGTACTTCGGGTTTTGTCTTATAAATGTCCCATATGCAGTAAACCTTTAATTCATACAACGAAATAACAATTTTCAACACAAGTTTACTATAATTGGTATAAATCAACACCTATAAACGTCTTGTAGGTGCCGGACCCGGCAAAGCCTCGCTGCCTACACTGGGCAATACGGCTGCATTTAGAGCCACTTTATGGACAAACATGGAAAAACTGATGGACAGTGTGTACTCTTCGTGTGCTCAGGTCGGTTGATGTGATACATTATTTGAAAGCAGATTGATAGTGAAATATTAAGAAACACCTTTGACATTCGCGTTCATTATAGGACCTTCCAGCTTAAGGTTAGATTAATATAATGTGGTCTTTTGCCGTGGTGGATGTTTGTGTAATATTTCTTTAACAAAGATAGCTTGTCGATCACTGTTATTTGGTTTGCCTTGGTTGTCATAGGAATTATGTTATTTTGTATGTTTTTTTTTTGGAAAAGATAAACTAAATGCAAATTAAGAATGATTATTCTGTTTCTGAGCTAATGTCGTATCTGAAAGGAAAATAAAAGACTAAATTTATATATACATGTATTTTATTATCAATAGGCGCAGCATCTTCAGAAGGTGTTGATAAAAAAGCGAGATCCTGTGACACATGTCTTATTTATAGAGCATCTGGCAAAACAGTCGGTAAGCAAGTTATATATCCGTTGTTGATCAACAAAAGTTCTTATAAGAATGAATTAAAAACTGAAATATTTATGTATCAACATAACAATATGGCTTCAGAATAAATGTCGTGTAATTTTCAGGCTTCAAATCACATCATTTTTCTCACCTAAGACACTCTTGAATCTCCATTCAGTGCTTAATCTAAAAGTTTCGATTATCTTTAAACATTTTCTTTAATTTCTTAATTTGTCTAGGATACCGATGTAAACATCATGCGGCAGTTCTGGGAAGAAATGACAGCGATGTTAACCAGAGAGTTCACCTCGATTTCAGGAGGTAATCTTATAAAACATTCCTAAATTATTTTACGTCTTAAAATTCATAAGCATAGTATTTCTAATAATGAAACATTCTTATTGAAAATGATAAGTTTCTCCTCTGCCTAACTAGATTTCACATACATGTTCACTGTAAACAATTTCAACAATTACAAAAACGATTACTAACATACAGAGCACCAAATTTCAATATAAGCTACATTGTATTATATATTTGCAATCTCCTTCAAAGCACATACTTTGAATCTTTTATAGGCTAAGCTGAAACGTAGAAGCTTAAAAACCCGCTCATAGTTAGATAATGTATTCGTTTATAAGTGTTAAAACCCTATTTTCGTTGTGGAATCCAAAACTATCATACATGCATGTAGCAATGGATGTAACCGAAGAAAGATCACAGGATTCGGCCACCGGTGGGGACCATTCCTCGGCACGAAGACACACGGTCGCACATGTTCAAACAACAAGGCGTTTCTCTTCCTACGAAGGTTTCTTTGATATGCTAAATATAGCAATCGCAAAGGGTGTGGCGCGGATTTTAACAGACTTTGGGTTTATTTTGCTAATACAATGCTTGTTGCTGATTTTTAACCGTTCACAGAATCCACACCTCTTTCAATGCCATATATTGACTGCAGAGGGCCAAAGCTAATATCTTATATGATTATACGCTCAGATATAATTCAATCTAATGATTTAAAGTGAATTCTATTTTGCTAGTAGTTACAAGCAATTTTGTGCAAAAGTGTATTATTCGAACCCTTACAGCTAACTACAGTAGAACCTCGTTAACTCGAGCACGGTTAACTCGAATTACCCGTTTACTCGAAGTGATTTCAAAGTCCCATCCCTTATATATTAGTTTTATAAAACCACGGTTAACTCGAATTCACGGATAACTCGAGGTAAATCTGAAGTCCCGAGGACCTCGAGTTAACGAGGTTCTACTGTACATACTATTTATCAATAATTCTTCCTGACATGTATGGAATACTAATGATGAGTATCCATAGAATTTAAGTTCCTTTCGGTAAACGGTACCGCTTTACCTTGATAAAACTGGTGATCAAATTATCCATAACAGATGTATGGAATTTAATCAACATGGAAGTACTGCGTAACTCATTATCATCAATAATCTTTTTAACACCATCGCTTTACGGTTTTGGTTATAGATTAATCAATACGATCTCGACAAAACTGTTATTGATTAACAAAATCGGTTTTATTTGTATAATCGTAATGTTCAAAGCCTAAAACTTACTATGTATTTGTAGATATCGTTGTTTAACAAACTATCAAAATAAATGTAGGCATGCCCTAGTCCCATTCTTATATCGAGAACGTTTGAATTATTGAATATCTTAATTTGTTCGTGAAATTTTAGAAAACATTCTAGCAAATCTTTTATATAACTTTTTTTTCCAAACGGAACCCAACAAATGAATATTGTTGTTCTGTTTTGTTTTCAAGATCTGTCATTTTTATTATTAAACATTGCATTTTTCTCTTAGGAAGCACATTCTTGAAGCAAGCATTCGAGGGTGAGTATCCAAAACTGCTTCGTCTCTTCAACGACCTGTGGCGCCGCCTGCAACAGAACAAACTTGATATCGGTGTTTCCGGAGACCCGCTTGTCACGGACGAGAGTATGGGCCTGGTTACTGATGAGCAAGAGATGTTTGCTTCCAAGCAGACTCAGGATATTGAGTAAGTGTTATTTATGTCTATATTTTGTGCTATATCGAATGCTATACCCATGAATATGAATCAAACGTTTTATAAGCACCCCAAATACCAACAAAAATCTTGTTCATAGTTTTTTTTTATTATAGAATATATTGTCCTTGTTGAGTACTTGTTTCTTAATTCACTGCTTGGAATTAAGGAATTGCCTATATCGTTATGCTTCAAATGCCGATCAAGTATTGATTCTCCTCTAAACTAAAACGATTCCTTTGTTTTTTTTCTCGAACTTGTAGCCCAGAAAAGGAGCTGAAGAGCTGTCTCACAGGATTCGAGCAGGCCTATTTATCAAAGTCTTTGTCCAGACTGTTCGACCCCATCAACCTTGTGTTTTCCGTTGGCTCCACCAACACACCAACGAAGGAAGAGCTCACTGGCATCGTTAAAACTATATCAAGGTAATTTAATTATAAGTTATGTTATCTTAAAAGGTTTTACTATTCTGAATGTTCAAATACCTGACAAAAAAGAGATTTTTTTGGCAAATACTAGATTTGAATATTTTGCATCTTGAAATACTGAAATGTTCCATTAAATAAGTGTACAACAGTTTCAATATATTGTTTTTAATTGTATTCAAATTTTTACTTAAATTGTATTCAAACCTATACATGAAAGTTATTTTAAACACATATTTTGATTCTCTAGCGAGCTGAGCGTGGCAAGCGTGGACATGCAGCTGAGCATCACAGTTGCCAAAAACGTCGCCAAGACTGTACAGCTATTTTGCGTCAAATCGGAACAACTAGTAAGAATATGTTTTTTTTTGTGGATTTCCCGAGTAATCTACCCACCCCTCATAATATTTATCCACACAAAATGATAAAATCCGTTTATTACCGAATACAATATGCATCCCGAGGTAAGAAAGATAAAGCCAGATTGTCAGTAAAATATATTATATAAGATGTAATCAATTTGTCAAATCACGTATGTATCAACTGCAATATCTAGCTCTATCCAATATATTCAAATTATGTTAACAGCTTTCTACAGACGGAGAAGCCAGTCAAGTAATTGGTCCACCCTCTGACGGCCAAACGCGTAACTCAAATGTCGTCAATTCACTCTTCAACCTACACCAGGCAATATCAAAGGTAAGCCACGGGTTTTATTTGCAGAAATGAATCGGCTTGTTTTACTGTATATTTACAGTTCGATTATAAGAAGCTTGTTCAAGTTGATGCCTCTCATTATCGACTGGTCGTTTTCATAACATTGTTTAATGTCATTGATATCTTGTTTTTGATGTTAATAGGTCGTTGGAACGTTGTCTGAATTTCCTTCCTCCGCTGTAGATGCCATAAAGAGCAGTTTGGAGGTATGAAAAACAATTTTCGTAGTAAAATGCATAATATTTGCAGTCAAAGATGCGAAAGAAGCTCAAGCTTAAACGTCAAGCTCATATCATATGGTTATAATTGGTGTAACTTACTGGTATACTTGTTCGCTTGTTTCAATATTGAGGGACACCCGTTAGAAATATAATTGACTTTAAAATGTGGCATGAATACACAATTTCAATGCTGTCTAGTTTGTCGGAATCAGTCATGTCGTAAATGGTACCTACATTTTAACATGTCTCCCTAACGTATGTTTCAGGGTGTAGTCGTTTTGATGGGCAGCGCTATCCAGCCGCTTCTCAGCTCGGTCGCCGACGCCCTTGAGGCTATAATTTTAACCATGCACAGCGAGAACTTTGCCATGTAAGGGAATTTATCTATAAAGTATATTTTCACATTTGCTTTATTATATTTTGCCTTGAAGCCTTAATAGGTCGATTTCATTAACTCTCATTAACTGTTTAATCATTATTTGTAAGTTGATAATATTGCTTATGAATAGTCATTGTGTTTTTGACGTGTCGAAAGCTGGGGCGTAATGAACTTGAATTTTATGAAATTTTATTTTCGAAAAAAAAAATTATCGACAAGTCCATGATTGTGCTCTGATATAATTTTGATGTACCGAATATGTTGCATTATCAGCACTAGGTTTTAGTTGATAGCCAAGGGAAGGAGTGTCATTTAAAATACAAAGGACTTGTACAGAGCCATAAAACGAATTCATGTAAGGATATACTTGAGGAGTCGCTAAAAGCATTCGACATTCTATTCCATTAACCTCTAAGTGTGGCTAAGTTATCGTAAAGATAAACTACTTCAAACAACTGAATTATGATTCTTTTTTTATTCATTTGGTCTTCAAAAAGGAGTGAAATAGCGTAAGTGCCATAAAGATAATTTCAAAACTATATTTTATAGATAAGGGCACATATATTATTTGGATTTTTTTGGTGGTTATCTTTGGGTAAAAACAATATGACACTTTGTGTTTAACAGGGAAAGCATTTCGTGTTTTGTTCCTTTTGGCACATTTTAACCTCTATTCTCTAAAACAATTATTCTACCTTTTAGTTTTGGTTTCTTGATTTTTTATGTCCTTTTATTTTCTTCGTTATAAAACTTAACATGCATTTTTTCGATAAGTTGACATATGCATGATCGTCCCATTCTAATGTGGATTAAATACAAGAATAAGAATAAAATTCTACAAATTGTATACTATAAACATATATTATAAACTTATGAACCAGTCACAAAGTTCATTTATAATGAATCTAACTCCTAATGCTTCATATACATGTATATCAATTATATACTCGTGAACACGCTTCAATAACATTTTTTTTGGCTTTCATTGAAATTATATAACAATCTATGAAAAAAAAAACAATCATAGTTTATGAATGGAATTTCATGATTTCAGGAGTTCTAACCAGACCGACGTGCCGTGCTCTTTGTACATGCGGGAGTTGCAGGATTTCATAACGCGGGTGGCCACGACCTATTTGGCTCAGTTTGAATGCACCGATTTCATTATGGACAGGTAATGTATTCTTTAAGGTGACAATAAGAAAGATTGGACCCATAAATTAGTTCAAGTAAATGATTTATAGATTAACAACTTTGAGGTAGAAAAACAAATATGTTAGAAGATCAAACTCATTAAATGCAGAAAGGGTATCAATAGGGAAAATCAGTCCATATATTATCCTCACACATGCATTCCATCGCTTATAATATGTTAAAATATTATTTCCTAACCTACCTAAAACTATCTAAATGGTTTTCCCTTTGGCAGCATGCACCCAGTAGCCTGCCGGAGTATCGAGCTCTTCGTGCGCCACGCCAGTCTCATCCGGCCCCTGGGCGAAGGCGGCAAGATGCGCCTGGCCGCCGACTTTGCGCAGATGGAACTGGCTGTGGCGCCTCTCAGTCGAAAGGTGTCCGATCTTGGGAAGGCGTATAGACTGCTCAGGGCTTTTAGGTTACATTTTTGTTTCATGATCGCATATAGAAATTTTGGTTAAGAGAGACTTTTGGTTTACAATAGACAACCATATTTATGATTGGAATCTGCGCTGTAAGTCGTTCTTCAAAAGATAGCTCCTATGAACATCCATGTATGTTGAATCATGTTTATCTGCATTAAGTTTTACAACATTTGTGTTTGCGAGTTCGAACTTAGTTGACAGTTTGAGTATCGAAAACAACTCTTTAACATTAAGACACATTTAGAATATTTTTATGATCTTAAACCTCCAGGCCACTGCTCTTTCAAAACAACGAGCACATCGCGTCGAGTCCTGCCATCGGTGAGATCATTCCACACAGTACCATCATCCACTTCCTCTTTGGCCGCGCGCCGCATGATTTGAAGCCCCCTCATGAGGTAAAAGACCATAGGGTTTGTTTTATAGATTATATATAGCAAATTAAAGTAAACTTTCTCAAATCAACAATTTCTCTTTATTGCTATGTTCCCTTTGTTATTTACCACAGCATGAATTCAATTTCTCTTTTGATTCGCTATAATAAATTAAAAATGATTTCTTAAACATTTTGTAATCTACCATTTTTATTGTCCCTTTCAGGCTGCCAACTGGTCATTGTCAAGGTATACTCAATGGCTTGATGATCATCCTTTGGAAAAAGATCGACTTCTATTCATCAAGTGAGTTTTGTTTTACAATTTGAAACACTCTTCCATTTCAAAATCAAATAATAAGTGAAAAAAATAACATGAAAAAAAAACTCATGATTGCTAAACATATCTATCGAATTCAAATTATTACAATTCCATATGTTAGTGTAATAATGTGTAAAATATTCCATTTATGGATATGCAAAGATTTAGTTTAGACCATTTCATTGCTTGCATCGATTTAAGCAAATGATTGAACGACTACCTCTTTGTACTATATTTTCAGGGGCAGTTTGGAATCCTACGTACAAGGTGTTCGCTCTAGACAAGGCATGGAGTTTGCCGCTGTATATCCAGTTATGTTGGACTTGTTGCAAAAAGGTCTCCAGGTCCATACATAGTAGACATTGATTTTGTAGCTGTGATAGCTGTTAGTTTTATGAGTTGATAGTGTGCACTGAGCGGGTTTTAAGTGCAATTTGGATGTGGATTGTGGATGTTACCGAATTTGAGTGTCCTAGAACAGGATTGAAACGATTTACATCTACATGTAGGTTAGAAATAACGTGTTGGCCATGAATATGTTAATTGGGCGTGAAATATGAGATGCTTCTTCACAAAAATACATTTGAACGCTTCCAGGTCAAGTTTTAGGCATACCAAATCAATAAACAAGTAAATTATATTTGGTGTGTTTTTCTTGGTTATCAGTTAAACATTACATGGTATCTTGTTGAAAGTATAGGCTATATAAGAATGGGAACTAGTTGCTACTGCTGCGCAATTTTATTTTTCGAAATGAAATAAAAATACTAATTTATAATACAGTTTGTTGTGAGATGGTATATATGAATGTCTGTAATCATGTGAATAAATAATGGGATCATACAATAACAAAGTTACGCATCTGTTTTATTTATTATTTTATTTACACTTTTAGGATAAAATGTTAAATTTATAAACTTTAAATCAACAATAACAAACACATATTTTAAATGAAAACCATACAACAATAAAGACAACTTTCAATCAATGTAGTTTGATATACAATTAAAATCAGAATACACATAGAATTTTGAATTAACCGGGGTTTTGAGTTAACTGAGTACGAATTTACTAGTGGAAATCTATTTATATATTAACATTAACAAGCACTACACACGTATCACCAACAAACAAAACAACAACAATACATGTACATTGTTTGTTTTACTTTGGTTTCTCATAGACCACTTTCCCTTCCTTGATCACATGAGTGATAAGATGATGATAACTTCCAAGCTGGTATATAAGATGTTCCCACCTGAAAAATACCAATCCGATTTCAAAAACGGATTCATTATATAACTTTAACATCGTCTTTTAATGTATTCTATTTAGTATATGACTCAAAATAGAAATATCTAGGTTGAGCATAATGGTCGCGTTTCTTTTCTCTCAGTCAGATAATTTTCTTCAGTGACTTAAGTGAATTAATGAAAAAACGCGTTTCTTTTATCTCAGTCAGATAATTCATTTCAGTCAGATAAGTCAAAACTTCAGTCAACTGAAGGCTGACTGAAATGACTTAAATTTGTCACGTGACGCAATGTTTTGATTTTACGTTTTATTATTATTTCTTTTAATTCACATTATATTCGTAATATTTGCTTTTTATTTTAATATACATGAAAATAAATCATGTTTTTAAAAAACATGTTTAAAAAGTTATTTGAACAGTATTTTGTTCTAAATGCTTCAAAATAATTATGAAGTAACCTTGACCTTAAAATTTAAGTCAAATAATTCAAAATATGTTTCTTTATTCTCAGTGAATTATTTGACTCATCTCACTTATCTGACTGAAGAAAATTATCTGACTGAGAGAAAAGAAACGCGACCATTATAAAAGACACATTCACAAGATCTAAAATAAATCATGTTCTATTATTCTATTAATCAGCTTTCGTACAAGTGAAAAACCCACTTAAACAACAATCACGTATCATTTTACCAACAATATGCATATACCCCTTAGAGCAAAACTCACCGTGGTGCATCGATGAGCACGAAATCGCCCAGCTTTCCCACTTGGATGGAGCCTTGCAGATGCGAGCGGCCAAGCGACGCGGCGGCGTTGAGCGTGGCCGCGACTAGGGCCTCGTTCATGCTCATGTGCAGCACCACGCATGCCATATGCATTACGATGGGCTAAGGGCGAAAGGGTGCGTTTATTTGGAGATTGGAGAATGAAATGGGTTTGTTTTAAGCATTTGAATTGTCATGTCATTTTTTTCTCTTTTTTTCATATGTCGTGTCATCTTTTTTTTTCTATTACAAACAATTATATAACAGTATGTAAGATAAGGCTAATACTAAACTCAATAGGAAATACGAAATTCGTGCTTGATGGCATAGATTTTAAAGCAAAAATTACTGCTTTATCTTGTCCCTGTGACTGTTGTTTATATAATAAGACTCTTGAATTTTAAAAAATGCAAATAGGTCACGAGGAAATAATAAGACAAGTATATCTAAGTATAATATGTTCTCTTTTATTCATAGCGTTTCGAATATCGCGTTTGATGTAATGCAAATATCATACCATTGCCAGACAGTGGGCATTCGGGTTGAAGTCACTACCAAGAGCAACCGCCATTCCCCCTTCAATCATCTTTCGAACGGGTGGTGGCTGCAAACTAAAACCGATATGGATTAATAGAGAAAGTTACATACATAATCTCAAATAAAGATAATTTATTTTCAGTAATAATCACAACTATTCGACATAAATCCATTTGATAAACATGGTTGATATATGTTTCTAAGGGAGAAAAAAAAATCAGCGTTGAATGATAATATGTATTTAGAGCAAACTTTAATCATATAAACGTCTGAAGTACCTATACATAATAAAATATAAGTGTTCCACACGACTGTATACATGTTTATCTAAATATATCTAGATATATAGAGGACCAAATATGTCACCGATATGTATAGTATACTTGTATATACCCTGAAAACAACAGTGTTAGTAGATCGAGAATAAAAACAAAATTAATTTTATATGTCTACCGTAAAACGTAAGCTGTAGTTGGTAACACAACACCTATTGACCCAGAATTCGCCAATGCTGTTATACCCTCATCAGATATCTCCTCCAAATGACTTATAGCCCGTGCCTTCAACTCAGCGCCCATCTAAAAACAAAAACATATAAGAGAATACTCAACGATTCTAAATCATAAACAAAGTTATATATGTGGAAATGATGATTATATATTGCCAATTACCATACAAATTGATTGTTTTATGGCCAATGACAGCAAGCAATGTCATAAGAAATATTATTTTATGATTCATACATCGTAATTTTTCAGACGTTGTTTCGCAATCCCCCCCCCCCCC
>LQRL01002491.1:46103-59857 GCA_001703475.1 Hydroides elegans
AATCTTGTTTATTCGCAAAATGGTTCGTCATTTCCAAGGTTAATTTTAGTAAAAACTGACCATCCTGCATATACGAATTGTTGAAGTTCACGGGGGATCCAAGGTCACTGACCTTCTAGTTTGTTATGCTTTCTATTTTTATGGAATTTAATTTGATTTTGCAATTTGTTTAAAAGCTTAAACAGACCCTTCTTATTTCTTTCTTATTAAAAAGAAAATATGTAGAATATCTGATTTCAACTATACGTAAAGAAAAAGGAAACAGTTGTGGCCAATTCTAAATTGTTGATGACTTTGCAAAAGATCTTATCATATTACAATATTAATGATTGTTTGATTATTATTTTTTTTACAGGGAAAAAGAGACAGAAATATTAAAAGAACAAATAGACAAGTTAAATAACTCAATTACGCGAGAAGAAGCGAAGGCCAAAGATTTAGAAATCAAGTCAAGGTTGGTAGATTTTTTGCGTAATTTTCTTTCAATGATTTTTGTATTGTTTTAATCCTAAATCTTGATAAATTTTATGGCGCTAAGTAAGGTCATTTCTTTTGTTGTGGGTGTTAATTTTATATTAAAATTTAAAAAATAAGATATCGTCAAACTTGAATTATGCATAAATGCAATGTTTTTATCGATTTGAAAGGTATTAGTAAAGGTTTAAATGCTTACTTTCGAGCACCTTAATCCAATTGAGACCATCCATGCACTCTTTTGTATCTTTCCAGAATGTTCTCATACGGCGAATTCAAAGCAGAAGACCAAGAGAAGATGCTGGCAGCCTTAAATCGAAAAGTGGAAACCGTCTACCGTAGTTGTATTGGTGACAATGAAGCAAACATCAGGTTAGTACACAATCTTACAAACAATCCAAATACTGTGCTTTCAACGAGTTGTGTGGCAAAATAATAGCTTTCTGAAACATTTCCTATTTATTTTGAACGGAATGGTCATATTGTTCTGTTTCTGCATTAAGAAAATCGGATTTCTGATTTTATGGATTTGCTTCTGTTAGACCTTCAAAGACGCATCAAGTTACTACCGGGTAACAAAATCAGAAATCCGAATTATTTTTCAGGAACAGAAAATGATTTTTTTCTGAAGCTGCGTTTATGTCTAGATGCAAATATCTTTGTTTTATTGCACCTTTCAATGGTATTGCTTTCAAGTCGGACATGAATGTTCAAACAGAATGAAGAAGAACGCTATTATTTTGCCATATTACACTAATCTATGTTTTGGGTATTTTCGTGTGTGCATTCAATGGATGGGATAAAACTTATTTTAGTGAATAATGGTGAAAGGAATATAAGTTTCGTTGATAGTTTGTTTTTGTTTTGAGTTACTTTAACACCGATTTTGAGAAAATAACCCATGCTTTAAGTTATTATTAGACTAATGCAAAAACAAGTTTGGTATTTTGATTTTACCAAAAAGCTTCATTAAATATTAAATATATTTGGGTCTAAAATATGTTTTAGAATTTATAATCGACCTTTATATTCATAGAATTTTTATTTTCGATTGCAATTACTAACACCTTTAAAACACCTTTAGTACTAGGTTAACGTTTTTCAGCTCTATCGGTCATTTTGTACAAAAAGCGACAAGAGCGAACGAATGTAGTTTGTAAATTGATAAATTTAAACTATTTATATGAAGTTATCAATAGCCAAATCCTTGTTTGTTAAATATACGGATTCACATGTTAACCATATTAGATGTCATTCTAGTTTTCAGTATCGATTAACAAGTTCACCAAGTTCATTCAATGGAAAATTATTCAATATCTATTTAAGAATTTTGAATCATACAGGTTGATGATGACTCTTACTTTAATTCAAATGAAATTTAATGTTTATTTAAGTCACTGATTGACCCGTTATTTTAATATTTAGAATTTTCTTTATGGATTCGAAACAAAAGAACATAAATAAGAATCCTTCTCACTTTCAGCAAATCCAGGAAGCGGAACAAATAAATTTATCCTCTTTACTTAAGTCTATATAAATATTTATTTAAAGAAATTAAGCAAAAAAAAATATAGGGGGAAATAGTTATAGTAAGCACACATAGAAATACTTGGTACTTAGTTATTGAAAGGCTAGTGTTTTGACTGTAGTGTTAAGAATGTGTACTTTCGCCGATGCTGTGCTTCATTAGCATCAACACTTTGCGTTCTTGAGATTGGTTGTTCTACTTTGGTAATGGATATTAACTATTTTAACAGCCGTTTAAAATGTATCGATGCCTGTGTTTTAGATGACTATGTAGCGGTTTTATTTTGAGTATAAGTTTGATACATGTATTAGAAATTTAAGTTGTATTTATATTAACTTAATTATATTAACATATTAATATTAGTATAATATATTTAACGAATTACATATTATATACAAATCACCATGCAGTATTATAACACACTTAAGACAGAGGGATATACATGTATGTCCCTGTTAGTACTTGGTCAATCCGTTCGTCTATCCCGGCCTTAAAGAACAAATAATATAAACCCTCCTCTTTGTTCCCTAAACAAGATACACCTAAAGTAATATGCATATTGTCCGATCTAACCCTACGGGACCACTACATAAGCAAACGGTTAATACTTAAATAAAACTATCATAAACCGTGCAAGGGTCACTGATGCTCTAGTTTATGTATTTGTATCGCTTTGTGTTGCACTTCCTTAGAGTTGAGTGAATACTTTGGAAAATTAATCTTTCCCTGAATGTCTGAACTACAAAAACAATATCTCTCATAGTTTTTGATATTATAAATGTGTGTGGTGAAGCGTTACCAGGCAAACTTGGTTCATTAGTTATAAAAAAACTTGGATATAATTTCCATTTAACCTAGACAAATTACAAGGAAATGATTACAATAGCTATGAAAAGAAAACTCCTCGTATTAAGTTGTGTCCGATTAAAATTAGTTAAGTGAACTTTTGATTTCGCCAGTTTTTCAAAAAGTAAATGAATCTGTCATTTTGCAATGTAGTTTTGCCCTGATCATTCCCTCACAATCTATATGGCTAATTTAATTTAACATAGAATGTTTTGCGCACTGTGTCTTTCAACGTTCCCGTCAAACCCTAAGTGAAGCTCAAGACATAATGTTACAAACAATATGTGTCCTTGGAAACACACAACATGCATGTCTCATGTTATTAACGTGGCTCCCATGCCCGCCGTTTGTGTAGCACGTTGCAGATGCTGACGAACATCGAGAACCGGCTCGAGGAGCTCTTCGAACAGATCGAAATGATGCCGCAGGATAAGGTCGAGGCCGCAGAAAAGGTACAAGCACAGTTTCGATATCTTATAGTATCACATTTGAAGCTTGACAGATTCAAATGATTGGCATCGTGGAACGTTTAATCAAGCATCCGGGTAAAGGTTTAGAAAGTACAAGAAGAATATGAAAAAAAAAAATCAAATAATACCTCACAATGAAGGTGTAAAAACAACCAGTATACTACGGTAATGTATTCATAAGTATTAGAATTCACAAATGTTGTTGCCGTAAACCACTCCCAAAATTTCAGGATTTGATTCAGTAAAGATGTTACGATAAGTCCATGAAAAAAAAGGAACGATTTAGATTATCAGTAAATTTATATTTACAATTCTAGAGTTGAGGAAAAATGGAAGTCTTACTTATTCTACCACCGTACATTCAACATTCATTTCTAAAAAGCTCCACCACATACGCAAACATTTCCCTTATTTGATTATAAAATCTAATCAACTTGAGCCCCATATTGTTCCCCCACAGGCTAAAGAGAAGGAGCGGCGTCTGAAGATGCGCGAGGAGAAGATGGAGCAGCAGCGTCTACACCAGGAGGAGCGCGTCAGGAAGGCCTTGGAGCGCGCCAAGGCAGACCCCAAGAAACAGGTTTGCACATGCGTAGAAAAAATACAATTTTAAAAACTGTTGATTATTTTATAGCTGTCGAGATATGCAAGAGGTTTGATGCACTATTAGAACGTTCCAACTTGAATAATACATGAATGTCAACGACTCCTTCATTCGTTACCATGCCTGTATTTTCGGAGCTTGTTATAACCTAGCGATATTTCTTATTCTTCAAGATTTATCTATATTTGGTACCCGTAAGAGTATGTTTTGTTATTCAAATGTTTTACTGAAATATGTTCATTTATGCAAACCATTAAACATTAAATTGATTTCAGACTCAGTTTAACTACCGTAATTTTCCGCGTATAATACGCATTTTTTTTCTTCGAAAATCTTTCCTAAAGTCGGGGTGCGTATTATACGCGGAAACATCGGACATGAATATTTTCATATGGATTTTTTCTTGGTGGTATATCTGTTTATCATTTGCGTATTATACGCAACTGATAGACATATATATGGTAATATCATGATTTCGCATATTTAGCAAAACAATCTATACGATGCTTGAAAATTGATTCTACGAGGATTTTCTATAATTTGCGTGTATATTTCATATGATCAAAACGGAAAATTAAGCGAAAAATGGAGCAACAATATTTCCAAATCGGGGGCTTCGTATTATATGCGGAAATATGGATATTTTGACATTTTGAGGGCAAAAGTCGGGATGCGTATTATACGCGGATGCGTATTATACGCGGAAAATTATGGTAGTCTTTATCGAACCTTATAATATAATATGTCAAATTCATGTGACAACATAACTATCATTTAGTATAAGTGATGTATTATATGTGTTTTGATTAATATCCTACTAATACGCTGTTTATATTTATTTCTTATATAGTCTGGTCGCAAAGTGGTGGCCCGTTCAGAACCTCCGCGACTCAAGCGGCGGGAGGATGACGGCGAAGACCAGAGGAACAGAGAGGAGGAGGAGCTGGCTTACTTCTTCACTGAATAGATACTTCCAATCCATTTCCTCAGCTCCCGTCTCAACCCTTAGCTATACAATCTCAAATCCATTACAATATATGTTTCATTATGGACGGTTTTTAAACTGGATAGATACTTCAACTACAATTTCCCATCTCACCCTTTAGCCATACAATCTCCGATCCATTACAATATGAGTTTAATTACGGTCTGTATTTAAACTGTGTACACAAAATAGAAGGAAGTAGCTGGTGCTAATGTCGTTGTATGGAATGTGATAAAACACCTAAAACCCAAATTTGATAGGCCATTCAAAGATGCTCTTCAAATGTTTCAATCTTAACAAAGCGTTAACGGGAACGCAATTATTATACACCAAACAGTTTCACATTCAGCGGGTAGCAATCAATATATCTTATTTGTTGGCGATATCGATAAACTTACAACGTGTTCATGTTTATATGGTCTGCTTTTATTTACGGTTTTGTTAGTAATATACAATGTACCATTGTTAATTTAGAGATTTTTTTAAAGTAATCAATGAAATTCGATTTTGAGTTAAAACTGCTGAAAGATTAGTCCGTCCAATAAACAAGCTGTGATTTGACAAGAAAATGATGTGATTAATGAAATGATTTATAACAAGTTTTGAAATTCTTAATGAAATATCTGTTGTTTTGCCAAGTGAACGAAAAATTATGGATTATTGTCTCGAACTATAGATGAATATACAAACTGTGATATCATGTTCTTCGATTTAGTTCCATTGTTGTGTTAACATTTAGTATTATACAAATATCATCAATTACATCGATATGTTAATGTTTAGAATGTCAAGAATGTATATTTAGATAAGGTCAAAAAGGATAATAAACATCACAAAAACTCATTTTCGTGAGGTGTGTATTTTCTGTATTTACATCCTTGAAGTAAGGTATCGGACAACAAGAAACACGTCCGCGAAACTTTCTATATCTTCCGCTTCTACTAAAAGTAAAGCACCATTGGTATCAGCTATCAAAATTCAGGCTAGAGGGTCAGACAGAAAGGAGAGGCGTGTACTTTAACAAAGTATATACATGTTGCTTTATATAAGGATTCGCTAGCGTCAATGATGTTCTTCCTGATTTTGTCCGGAATCGGGATTTTCAGGATATTAGAAAACATAGCCTATATGCTAACAAACAGGGCATATGAAACAAAAATGGCACTTTTATCTTTTACATATTTTATTCATACATTTTTCATGCAATGCTTTTGAAAATAGTTTTTATATTCATTATACCTTTTTGTACATAAATCATAACATTAAAACAATAGCTATTACAGACAAAAAAACTGACAAATTAGAATATCACCATGAAAAATTTCCTCGTTCAAATAAGTGATAATTACTTAATTGATTTATATGTGCTTACATTTGCAAATAATGTGCTTGCATGTACATGCTTTTTTCGGAGCGATAAAAACATCCTTCAACAATAAAAAGAATAAAGTCACAATAATTTGTATACACCATAATATCATTTTAAATAAAAATGTGCTTTATATTACAAACTTTTTGAAATGCATAGATTAAATGGACGGATTTCGTATATTTGTAGATAACACATATGTGAACATTAATTACATAATAAACGAATAAACATTCTACATGTATCACATTCATTCAGATTGGACGGAAGATAACAAATACTTTAATAATATCGCACGATTCGACTAATTCAAATTAACACGAAGCGATAGCATACGTTACTCTATGTAATCATATCTTTATCGTAAAATCGACAAGCATAAATACACATCTAAACTTCCAGCTACAAAAGTGCCAAGAGATCCTTGCTTAAGTAAATATGAAAAATAAACATCTTGAAATGTATATAATTATATAGTAGGAATGGACATAAAGCAAAATATTCCATCAAACGTGAATAAATTAACATGAACCTTTATTCCTTTCATACAATTTATAAAGGTCTTCAGAATGCTATAAATGTATTAGCAATCTAATGTCCTGGAACAAGGCCTCTGATGTTGAGCTAAGCAATCAACTTTTCACTGTGGGATAAACACCACTATTTTCTCATATCCTTATTTCTCCTTCTGCATTAATTGAACGCAAGTTATTCAGCAGGAATTGAAAAAAAAACTTTCTTCACTATTTTCTATTAGTATCGGCTTTTTTTCCAAGCAAGTAAAACCACTCGAGGTTAATGCCATAAAATAATCTGCACAATGACGTAAAGACACCAATATAAGGTAATGATCCAATACTAGCTCGTAATAAATCGATACATTAATTGCACTGAAATTGCAGAATAACAAAACAACTATTGTCCCTGTTGACAACAGCAACTTATAATCGTGCCTGCTTTAATATTATATAACAATGGGCTAACAACAACTATCAAACATGATAGATCAAACATGATAGATCAAACAGTCGCACATGGATACATGAACCCAAAACAGAATAATAGATAATGCGACAGGGGTCATTAATTATGAACATGACGTCAGAAACAAAACGGTCAAATAAATACACTGTAAATATCACGAGACAAGAATAAACATAAACTTGGACTGGACACGAATGAGTAGAAAATATACTGTATATAGGCCACATTGTGCATATTCACTTTAAGTGAAATTATATGAGACATTCTTTTAACATAGCCTGGCTTCATTAATATTCCAATTTTACACACTTTAAGTAAAAAAACAGTAAAAAAGGGAGTTAAATGACCCAGTTAATATAAAATGGTTTACATTAAGGTATGTTTTAGAGTTTTGAGCTCATGCTACAGCATTCTTTTTCACGCAAGCAAATCAATATGATAACTATATCCTGAGAGAGAAAATATATATCATCACCATGGCTATCTGAACCATGTCTACATTCAAATATACAGTTGTAGCAGACTTTTCTTTGACAAACATTGATTCTTGAAATTAAATCAATGTCTTGGGTATGCCCCGATAACATTCAACTTACACAACATATTCACAAATTAATGTACAATGTATAGTGTTCTGCAATTAACTATATGATAAATTTATCCGCTATTAAGTAAGATTATATAGTCTAGATACATCGAACAATGTTTGCAACTCAGACATCCTCCATTGACATTTAGTTTAGACCTCGATAAACATATGTTGCTCATAAACCCATTACAAAAATACGCTTAACTGTTTGACAAGACAACATTTTCACTATGTTATGATACATTTAAACCAATTTTATAGCAATCACTTATTGATACACATTCAGTGAATTATACATGTACATGTAGTAATTTGTATTTCTTTGGTTTCTGACGTAAGTTTCTGAAGAACAATTAAATAACATACCTTTTGGGGTATTAACTTCCCGACTTAGACAGGAAAATCACGAAAACAAATAGATTGATTTTAATTTCAAATTGTGAAAGAATTTTTAGATCAATACTTACTCGTCTTTTCTTGTCTGTTAACATAATATGTAATATCTGACAAGTCAAATGTTTGACTAATATCTTAACATACATATACATTAATCAATATTGCACTACTTTGAGATTGTTCACACAGTAGCACACTGTCATGATTATCATTGAGATTCTTTGAGTCTAAAGCACGCCATTTCAGACCATGGAAATAACTTAAAGCGATAACATTTTATCGGCAAATACCTCTTAGTTATCTTATCTTAAAGGGAAGTACTCATTAAATATATAAAACAATAACGATAAAAACAATAAAAAGTGACAAATATATAAACTATGAAGATGAAACAGATATTTCAAAGGCAGAACTGGCGAGACTTAATTGACATTCCTTTGCAAAATATATTCTTGCAAAGAGAATATTAAATACTCTCTTTGCAAAATTAGTCTCTACACCATTTCTAAGATTGATTCGATGCATCTGTGTCACTTTCTCCGGCAAGTGTAAACTTTGGTTTACTTACATCATGAGATTTTGTCGAACCCGACGAGATTTCTTCTCCAGTCTCTTCATTAATAGTCGAAGTTTTGCGTTTAGTATCCGTTAAACTGTGATCACTGGACGACTTAGTCAATGACCTATCACTGGATTTCCGTGACAACGACGATAGATTACTCGAGTTATTACTGATCTGCCGTTCTGCTGCATTCTGTGCCTTTTTCTTCCTTTCCTTGCGCTTTTTATAGCCATCGTCGAGGCAATCCTTAAAATGGCGGGTGAGAGCCACGAAGAAATGCATCAACCTGTCGGCCAAATGACCGCGCATTGTGCCTGAATCGTTCGAAGTACGCGATGACATGCTCTTACTGCTCGCGTACAAAGCGTCCATGTTGAGAACCATGTTCTGGTGAGTGAGAGTGGAGAGAATGCGGCAATAGAGATCGTCGTGGACGACATCGTTAAGAGGAAGGAGACGAGCGACCGTCATGAAAATCACTTCGATCACACCTCGCGTAATCTGTAGGAAAGCAATCATGGGTATATGAAACGTGAAGGTTTTTAATTCATGGAAATGGAATGCACATTACGCCTGTTTTGTTCGTGGTAAACTTGCAAAAATCTAACTAAACTAACTAACTTCAACAACCCAATTCCTCCCCAATCCTAATTTCAACTCTCCATTCGACACGTGCTAGAAAATATCGCCTGCTGATGTTTGTTGTCGGTAGCATTTACATGTAGTTAAAAGAACTGCTAGAATTCTATCGCAAGAAAAATACACAAAAGTCAACACCTTCGCATTGCCTTCAATGACCCAACCCGACACTTACCTTATCCATGGGGTGCAGTCCGATGCATGTATATCAGTAAAACAAAACGAACGTTTTTTGGTTTCAATAAACCTTGAACAAAGCACATCACTTTAATGACTCATCCGATACATACCTTATCCATGGAGTGCAGCCCCTTAACCACACTGTCATGCATCAGCATGGCGGGCAGGTCCTGCGGGTGCAGCACCGGTTCCCTCAGCGCGTCCAACCACTCGTACATCAAGGCGGCCACGACGGACGCGTCTTGGATCTTGTAGAGCTGGTCGTAGTTGTCGGTCGCCGTGTTCATGATTTCCTAGAAGATGATGGGGAAATGGGGAAAATAATGAATGAATACAAATAGTTTTGTCGGAGGGTATTGCGGCGATATGTATACTATGAACCAAAATATATCAGGATACATGTAATAGATAGCTTAAAACTGATACAAAAGAAAGGATCTCTGTATAAAGCCGATGTTTAAAATAAGCTAATACATGTAGCATACTTTCAAGTTTCAAGGCATATCTTGTTTTGACATTAAATTATATTTTCGACCCAGACCTCAAGTCTTCCCCGAGGCTACATCTTCTTTAAGTTACGCACCAGGACGTTTATTTCTCGATATATTCATTGTCAAGATATAAGAAGAAAATTTGATTATTGGAAAAGCTAAATAATGTTTCCTCAAATACCGGTTCAAATTACTTAATAGCCGATCAAATAATATAAAGATTTTTTCTAGGTAAACAGTGCTGGCCTTTTGACTACGATCCCAATAAATTCAAGTTTTAACCTGCATTAGCCTTTGCATATTTGCACTTACTCCTGTTACAATTGCCCAGGTATTATTATAGGGTAACAGCAAATATTTGTTCAAAATATTAAATGTGTAATCAAGGCAAGATATTAGTTTCATTTCTGTTAAACGAAACTTTTTACATTATATTTCAATATCATGAAAAGCCCTTGGAGAACTTGGGAAATACAGAAAGGAAATCTGCAACGAATACGACAGCTTGACTTATATTCCTAACTTAAATTATAAACCAGTCCTTTTTCCTGATATGAGCAGTCAAATATATATCACCATTAATCACCTTATATTTGGCGACTTCTTCCCTTTTCCGCTTCGAGTACTCATACTCGGCCATACACGTGGCCACATCGGGCGCCGAGAAGTCATCAACCTCGCTCTGATCCGACTCGCTCTTTTGCATGAGACTAGACGCTATATCGGAATCGCCATCCTTGATCAGAGACGACGTGCTGCTGCTGTTGGAAAGAGTCATGGTTTTCTTGCTGCTTCGCCTCGTGAAACCCACGGCCGTGAAGCTTTCGCGTATTCTTGAGGAACGTGACGTGAGGCGCGGTAACCCGTTTGAGATGGTGTCGCCATTTTGAGTATCTGAGGTTGTGTTTTCGAAGGCTTTTGGTGCTGATAGGCGAACGTCGAGAATGTGGTCGTGGAATTCGTGTCTATGGCCGCGTTTTGCTAGCTCCAACAGGCGCTGGCAGCAGCAATAAACGATCTATAAAAAAAAACATATTTTTTATAAATTATAGGATTACACCATTGCCAATCTTAAAGCATAGGCAACATGATAGAATATTTTGGCACATGATCAATAACTAAACCGTAATCAACAATCATAAAAGTAATTATCAAAATAACAAGGTCAAATTTTTTACTCATTATTTATGAAACTTACATAATTGCTGGATAATAATGTATCTTATTGATACATACATAAATGATCACGTAACATAATCGGCTAATACACAGACAAAACTACACCAAATATGCCCATAGGGTGATCATTATATGCCACAAACTGCGTGGTATTGACCCTCCAATTATTTATTTACGATATACTATCATTTGTTATTTGCATAAAGAAAACTATTTTTCTTTGTAACACTTTGATTGATCACCAAATCGCATTGATGAAATAACGACAAAAGAAATGTTATGGGTGTCATCTAGTCAAGGAACCACTTATAAAGGAATAAGTCGCTCTTGATTCGACAGCCTCAAGACTAGCAGAATTTATACATTCATGAGGTTTAACAATATAAACATCAATGTGTATTCTCATATTTCATATCGTTTTCAAATTAAAGCATCGAATTCAGGTGAGAGGCGATCACAACTAAACTACCTTTGGGATGTATTTAAGACGTCTCGCTTCCTGGCCATGTAGAACCAACTGTTGTCTGACCATAAACTGACGCAGTGTAAAATCAGCGTACGTGGGATCACTGCAGAAAAAATATCATTAGGGTTTTCAAAATTTATCCGTGAAAATGCAGCATTAATAAACGACAAACAAGTTTTGAAAAACCTTAGTCGAAGGAAGTATTTCCCTGTTTATGTTTAACAAAAAAAAACAATACATTCTCAATCAAACATGTTAAAACTAACGATTCCATATTGATACAAGGAGCAAAATCGTGTTTTAACATTTAACATTGTCAATACTGATAAATACTTATAAAATTACTAAAATTATGAAAACAAAATAAACGCATTCACAGCAGGTAAATAAATGAAAAGCGGCCAATAGAATGAACATATACACTTATTACATTTAAACATACGATTCATGCTACAGATATTTCTTAGATCACACCGGAGTTCTACCCAGATTCTCCTATATAACCTTAAACTTACACTTTTCCCCACTCTTTAACATTGGCTTGAATGGTTAGGTTAAGCTTGAGTGGAGCGGAGAGTATAGGTCTTGTTTTTCACATAAATATCGATTTTGAGGAAATATATTTTGCTGGTTTCTTTTTCCAATTGAAACCACTTAAATTTTTACTTGGGAATAAAACTGTGGCTGTAAATCTTAAATACAGTAACATGTGTTTTTTTTTGTTAAAATCTTAATTATTTTATTTACCTGTTTGAATTGCCTTCATCTGAATCTTCGTTAATATTGCTGTAAATAATGTCACACAATTAAGAAGAGAAGTGGAAAGTCAAGATTAAGTCACAAGTGTTATGAGCACGCAAACATGTAAAGGCAAACTTATAATAGATTTGGCTTAGTATGATTATAAGGGAAACTTGTGTCCAATGCTGTGTTTACGTGCCAAAACAAAAGTATAATTTACTTTTTGAAAAAAAACACCTGTAAGTATGCAACGTATAATATCATTTAGAGAAAGTATCGTGCAGCATAGAGAAATGTACCAACAATGTATGTTACTAAGAGAAATTATTGTGCAACAGTTAATAAAATACGCATTTACAATAACAGTTAATAAAATACACATTTGCAATAGTACAAACAATACCAATAGAACATATAGATTTTACTCTTCAATATAAAAAAATATTTAGAGTTGAAATACAAAATGCTCAACAAAGTGCATGCACAAAAAGAAAACCGAAACAAACTACCCCGGTACACTTATGAGTGTCATCCTAAGCATATGTTTCAGTACTCACATTGTGCTATAGATAATCCGGAGCGGATTTAAATAATCAGCGAATTCTCGAATACATTCAAGCTGTCCTCTTGTCTGTATTGCACCTTTCCTGTAATCAATTAAATGTATAAACATAAATTACCAAAAACACATTAAAAATCTTGTAAATAATACATAGCTGGTGTAAACTTTGCCAAAGAAAATGATCGTGTACTGTTCATTATCGGTACCGTAAGACAGCAAAATTCATTAAGAATGAGGTGATATTTTAAGTCTTCAAATATATACAATTGTAATACCCTGGTGTGTATTATCATGCATATTAATTACATTTACATTTTCTAAGCAAGTGAATAAATTCATGTTCATAATACATGTAATACGGATTGTCCTCGTTGATATCCATACTCAATGCCTCATAAACTTACCGCTTTGATCGAATATAATGGATGACCTCATTTGGATCAGCTCTATTTGAATATAGTAAATAAGCGGCAATCAGCACACCAGTTCGCCCTGCAAAATATAAACAAGAATGGATATTCAAAAGCCAATCTTTATGCTCATCGGTTATAAAATATCGAATATTCACGAATATTCTGCTACTTAAAAAAGCAAGTAGATCAGTGAAGCTGATTAAGTCCTCCGCTACTTCAACAACAGTTGAAAACCGAAAAAAAACAGAGGAAATCAATTAAGAACATCAACAAAAA
>LQRL01002517.1:940-12125 GCA_001703475.1 Hydroides elegans
TCCATGTCTCGCTATCAAAGCTGCATTTTCTATCTGCTCATTAAGAATTTATTCGAAATTCAATTCATTCTTTGAGAAACTAAATGTCAACATATGTTTGATCGTTTAAGCATCCAACGCGGTATCTGAGACGTATATATTTTACGGACATCCTTGTTTATAAGGACCTTCCCATGGACGCCATGAAAAGGGACGTCTTCTGACTTTTAAGGAATGGCAACTACAGAATGTAACGGTGTGACGCCAAAATCAGGATAACGTATCATAAGCGGTGACTTTTCGTCCGGATGCTCTCGACAGTTTTGTACGTTTTACACGTTCTTACGTGTACAAACAAAATGCCTATTTTACACGTTTTAAGAAGGTCCAAACGACGTCGGGACGTTCCTTCACCGATCATGGTTGAGGGCATTCAAGACAAGCATCCCCGTTAATCTATTTACTCTCATTTTTGTCCCCATTATTTCTCACACATTGTATCAACTCAAGTAAGGACCTGGTCACATATTGAGCTTCCTCGGGATTTTTCTCCAAGCAAACTTATTTTTTCCAATGTATTCCTTAAAAAAACCTAAATAAGGATGGATAAAAGCTCGCTGCGTTCTTAAAAAACTTGACGCCTTTTTGGAATTCAGATCAGGAATATAAACAAAACACGTTTTATTTGGGCAAAAATCTTCTCATGTGGCCAGGCCCTTAGTGTCCTCGGCTAAAGAGGGGTAATCGGATGCTTTAAAGCTCTTCATCCGTATTGACTGAGAATCTCCAGTTATTAATCCAAACGGTTTTCGGGACTAGCGGGTCCCGAAAAAAAGATGGCTTGGAAAGCTGGGAGGACACACTATTTAACCAAATAAACCTTTTTCAAAATGTTCCACAGAAGTCCGAACCCAATAACTTCTAAAATGAATTGGATACAGAGTGTGCTATTTGCTGCCACAATAACAGTTGAAAGAAACTAAATCGATTTCGACCATTAAATTTTCATCCTACTTAAAAAATATATACAAAGTATGATACTGATTAAAAAATGAAATATCTCAAAACGAATAACAATTAGATTGCAAAACAAGTGAAATTGTTAAAAAGCAAATAACTTTACCGAGCCCCCCCCCCCCCAAACCTGTATAAGAGAGATTCGCTTAATATGTTTGTGATGCCCCTCTTCTGATGGGATTGTCATGCTTTGCAGAAAAGCGTAAATGATCACTTCGAGAAGTAAATGAGCATCACAATTGACAGGCAAGAGGCACTCTGATTCTGGGATGGAGAGCAAACCTAACAATACGGAGTTGCAACGCATGAAATGGATGCCATAACTACCAAAAAAATATTATAAAATATGTAAACGAGCATCTGTATTGATAGGCAAGTGGCTCTCTGATGCTAGGATAGAGCTCTCAGGAGAGCACATTTTGCAATAAGAAGTGAGTTGGGATTCAGTTACAACGCACGAAATGGATATCGTAACTACCTCATTGCACGAATTCCTATGAATTCCTAAATTATATAAATGCTCATCTGATTTGTGATGAAATTGGTTCTCTGACCTTAGGAAAGAGAACCCACTAACAATGTGGATTTTGAGGGAATTGTGTTGCAACGCATGCAGCGAATGTCATTACTACCAAAGCAGCCAACATTAATATATAGAATAATTGGGGAAAATATAATTGTTCTTAATTTGGCTTAGATGAATCAGCTTCTGTGTGGGTACCTTTTATGAAGAGTACCCCACGAGCTGTTCCCCCAAAAAGGTGTTCCCCACCAAATTCCAGCTGGCTTGGAAATTTTGAGCAAATTCATTCTAGCTTGAAGATTTTAGCAGATTGAGGAAAACCTTTTTTGAAAATTTCCTCATTTTCGTAATAAATATTGAGAAAAATGAATTCAAAATGGATTCAACATGCTTGCAATTGTACAATAAACTGTTATTTACATTATATGATAGGTGTTTTTGATATATTCATCATTTCAATTTTCGCAAAAGGTGTTCCTTTTCTGTTCCAAGCTGGCTAGAAAAGGAGGAACAGCCCAGCTGGCTTGGAAAACTTGGCTTGGAACACCTTTTTGCAAAATGTTAATGTTCAAAAACCATTAGTTTGTTGTTGTTTATACTTGTTAAGTTGTTTTAAGGTGATTTAACAACTTTTTGAAAAATGTGTCGTGGGGTGCCCTTCTTTTATAGAAGTATATCTGCAGGGAAAACATTGTCAAACTACCCATGGCGTAATAAAAGATCAAAAATATGTTTAGAAAAATACTTTCAACTTGGTTTCCTCTTATTTATTGAATCGATCAAACCTCTATTTTTTTGTATTTTGCATCAAATATGCGGTTAAACACCCCCTTGATGCATATATTTTCATTGAATACTATTCGCCGCATTTTATTTCTAAAAAGAAACCTGATTGATCGATACCAAATCAACTATAACCTTACAGCATAGCCGACGCTTTGTAACTTGTAACAAAATAACCCTACTCTTTTTTTATTACTCAATGCATTTCTTCACAAAGTTGGCCAATGAAACGTCTGCATAGTTGACGTTGATTAATAACCTTTATTCATGACTCTATTCATGCAATGCCATTTAGGTTTGATTGAACATCTTGTATATTTTCTCATACAGAAGGGTGTAGCAAGATGTCACCAGGACGTTTTTAGGATTAAAGGAACAAATAAAAACCTCATTTTTTTCTAGTGGAAGTCGAAATAACGTCGTTCAGAAGCTCGACGTTGATACTTTGATACTATACATATATATAAAATGATTCAAACAAGGTATAGGTTGTTGTGTGACGTCACATTTTTTGACCTCTCATACATATTGCATGCCAGGGGGCTGCAGTCACTCATCTTGTGTTTTGCATTTATTCAATATGTAACGCGTGAAATTCAACTACATGTAAGTTTTCTTCGGAAATATTTGATATTTGTTCTTCAGGTCGTTTGTAAGTCAATGATTGTCATAACAATGATACGTTCGTCATACTTATACTTTATTAAATCCAAACACTGACTCCCAACGATATCCTCCTCGTCCTAATCCCTATCCTCTTCATCCCCTCTTCTATTCCCAACATCCGGTCTATTTGTGACTCATTTCTCTTGACAACGCTATAGTCATGTCATATTGATAATGAATACAATACTCACTTCCATCTACAACGATATCCTCATCGTCCTCATCCTTGTCCTCTTTATCCCCTCTTCTCCCCCCAACTTCCGGTCCATTTGTGACGTCATCCGTGACGTCATCTGCGTCACTGTCGTCTTTGTCGTCATCGTCGTCACCGGTTCGGTTGCGCGGCGACCACTGCATTTTGTTTTCTAAGAAACACGAAATACGATATATGATAAATGGTAAACAAAGATTAAAATAATCAATGATAAATAATCATTAATTTCGATGCAACGTGGTCAGACGGGGAAATCTATATTTTTTCCTAAATATAAAAAAGAATCATTTTTCATTTGTGACGTCATGAATATCAAAATAATCATATTTTGATTTGTGACGTCATCTGCGTCACTGCCGTCTTTGTCGTCATCGTCGTCACCGGTTCGATTGCGGGGCGACCACTGCATTTTGTTTTCTAAGAAAACAAAAATGAAAAAAAAAAAATCGATAAACTATATATGGTAAATGATAAACAAAATTAAACAATCAATCGTTGATTTTAATATGATCTGGTCATATTGGGAAATTTATAATTCTAATAAAATCATAAATAACCGGATATTGTCGAACACATATTGTTTTCAAAATACTAAATTATCTAATAGATGAATATATGATTTTATGATCTATATGGCAACGTTTTTAGCGGCCAAAGAATAAGTGGTTGTAGGTTTTACTAAAAATGAAAAGAAAAACCTTAACTTTACCTTTTTTGAGTCGCCGCCGGGCGTTCGCAAACCACGTGCTCACTTGTGTCAAGGTCATTTTTGTTATGATGGCGAGCATGATTTTCTCGCCCTTTGTCGGATAAGGATTCTTGATGTGTTCGTAGAGCCAAGCCTTAAGGGTACTTGTGGCCTCCCGGGTGGCGTTCTTGCGACGCACATCGAGGCCGCCATACCTGGTTGAAAAATGAATGATATTCATCAATACAGTCTATATAAATTTATTTATAAAACATATTTACATGTATTATCAAATACTTATTGTTTTGCTTATGGACTCAGAGGTATATTGCACTACTCCATTGAAACGTCATTATCTCTTTGGATGTTTATAGCTGCGGATCTACGTCAAGTCTCAAAAGCAAAACTCCCTTCGTTCGGACCGTTTACATAACACCGAGACATTTTCTATTGCATGGCTCCCGGTTGAACATTTTCTAATTCCATTTCTGGTTTTATAGGGTGTTCTGCTACATTGTAGGTCCGAACAACATTGTAGGCCTATCAACGTCCCGACAGAAAAGAGTATTTAGGCAACGTGACTATATGATCTCGAAAATAAAATAATGCTAGGAAAATATTATTTTGAACGGCATAGAGCAACACCAAATGCCAAAATGATATGACCACGAGAAAAACCCACCAACCCCACCAACTGAGCAACAATCTAATAAAGCCCCGTTTGATCCTAGGGCAGACATTCTTGGTTCCGACCATAATCCCAAATATAGGCGTTATTGGTTGCCAGGGTCAAGGAGTAGCATGTTCTATATTAACCCTACTCATGTTTCATATTCAATAGAGATGCCTTTGGAATCAACTCCTACTAATCTTTTCACTTCATCCTGTTTTGCTTGTAATTCATGGTTATAATGGGAGGACATATGACATTTTGACATTCCCCCTCCCTACAAAAAATAACTGCCCATCCCCGGCCGACATAAATCCCCGCCCAACACATGTTCCATTAGCTCTGTAGCAGTTCACGTTCTATTGTCAATCTTTTGTTCAAAAATATGGTTCTTTTAACAACTCCTTTTGCAGATGTAGGGAGTTGATATTGAATGGAAACTAGCTAGAAAATAATCCCCATGTTCCATCCCACCCTCGGGGCCTAAGCAAAGATAATGATGTTAGTTCACAAAGGGAGGGTGGAGCTGAGAAAGCATTCCGTTGTTATGGGGTAAAAGACCTTATGTTGATTTCCTTATGTTAAAAGGAATGCTGTGGTTCGAAGCAACGAGTAAAAGGAAATGAAAAACCCGCTTCATTAATGATAAGTTATGTCGTTATGTTGCAGAATCTCAGACGAAACTCATATCTAGAGGCTATACTAGTTATAAAACGTGTATTATTATTAATGGTAGAGGTAAACGTGATGCTAACATAAATATCTTTAGGGCTGAATGTTGGTAGGTTCTTTAGAATAGGCGCAGATGCTGTTTCTCTAGTTATAGTTTTTTTTATTTTTCATTTCTATAAAAAAATCATTTTAACCTGACAAATGACATAAAGCCCAACTACTAAACCGACGCTGAAATATTTCAACTTGGCATGCATTAGTTTAAGGGATTTTGACATGTTAATCTGCCCTCAAATTCCATTTTTACCTTATTTGAAATTGGTGGTGTTTCTTTGTTAAACGCGTTTAATACATCATTTATTTCACCGACTTAACATAGACGCCTGTCTTTTTTAAATGAGGAAAAATGTGAAATAATGAGAAAAATTAGATTATGAACACATGTCCTCGGGAATTCCCGTTCTTATCGCACCCTCGTACGAGAAAACGCGAGATCTGACATTCTTTTGAAAATCACGCACAGTTTTTCTTCACACATAATTATAATTAATGTTTTAAAACTTAATCATTACTAATCATCTGCCTGAAATCATAATTTTACGTTATCCTCTTCAAGTTTTGACATAATGAAAATGAAAACCCCACAATCATTGTAATGCTATACCCTCGCATTATTTTCTTCCCTCGAAAGCATTTAAAGCAGAGCTGTTCATTAAAAGAGGGACTGAGTACAAGAATGTATGAATTCACTTAAACATCTTTAGGTATGCATTCCAACAAATTAGCTTTTTCACCAAAATAAAGTTACATTGAGTAGATTGTAGATGATATATTTATTATTATTAATAATAATATTTTATTCGTACACCTCATCTTTACCATGTGGAATGTGTCCCTATATTTCGGAACGCCCCAGTTTTAAAGCATAATATCAACATCTCTTTTACAACGTTTTGCCATTATACCTTCCCAAAAATTGGGGGTTACTCGTGGGGCAAAAGCTGAAATTCAACCCCCTACCTAAACGACATTAAGAGCTCAATGGAGTGAGATCATTACCTCTTTGAGAAGGAGGGGTGTGTGATTTCAGGCCAATTCTTGACTCTATCATTAACAGCTTATTGCAATTATTGTGGTTAGGCTATAGGGACTATTGAGAGCTGTCCTCTCGTATCAATGTAACACATCCCCATAAGCAAGGGTCGTCCAAAGTACGTCGCATTCGGACGTGACGTTGAGAGGACGACCCACTTTTGGTTAATATGAAGTTTACTGGATGTCTTGGCGTCCGATGAAGGTAACTTGCGTCTGACTAGGACTCGACGTCGGCGCAACGTATTATCTCATAGAATAAGGACATATGGAAAACGTTCATATGGGCTCAAAGTATGGCGTCTTGCCGAGTGGGGTTGAGCCAATTTAGGTTCGTTTTCACTCTATTATGGTTAAATTTCCCCCATTGTTACAATAGGGGACTTGTTGCTCGAAGAATGGGGTTAAGGATACCTCTATATTCATAATATTTGTAAATATTTATATTTATCATCAAAAAGAGTGCATTCTTTGCTATTCAACTATAACAATTGAGAGGACTTTTGGGCTTGCGGTATATCATTAGAGTCAAAGGATATTAAAGCATAAAACTAATATTTTGATAAGTATATTAATTTATATATGCTAAGTCACAATTCAAGGTTCTCATAATGATAAATTGCGATTCTCATATATACTTAGATAAAGGTTTTATCGATAAATCGGGTAAATATGAATAATTTCTTAAGGTTCCTAATTATTTCCTAAGGTTCCTAGGTCAATATTCACATGCACTTGATTCAAAATTTGATTAACTGCGGAATAGTGCAATATGTACACCTATGCTGCAATGGTACATTAGCAAACTGCCATTTCAGTTAAAAAGAGTGTTATCTTAATACATTATCGCAGATTCTAACATGTTTGATGTTTCATTGAATATATACACACAATATAATCCGATATAAAATATAACCTACCCAGTACTGTATGGGTATGCTTCCACAATCGGGTAAATATTTCTCGTTGCTTCAGACCATTCCCCCGATAACTACCCTGGAATATCCCCCATGTGTATAAATATAAAAAATAAGACGTTGTATAATAAGAATATAAACACCTACCCAGTGCTGTATGGGTAAGCTGTCATCGTAGGGTCGTAAGGCCATGCTCCACCCTGCGACAGATTTCGCCACGCATCTGTATTCGTACCGCCGGTCTGTTTATAAATAAGAATATATATAACATATGAAAAAGGCTATATATGAAAGAAATATATATCAATAGCGATCATGTATGAACAAGGTAAATATGAAAGAAATATATAACACATATACCTATTGGCAAAATCTTTTGTCGGTTTCAATCCGCGGTGCTTGCCCCAAAACGTACTTGGGCTTTTCATGAAAATGCCTAATTCTTTCTCAGTAATGTACGTTCTCGATTTTACCCATAAAGATTGAATAAACAAGCACCATCTAAATGTATTTCTTGTATAATTATAAAAAAAAAAGAAATTACAATGCACCTTTTGCAAAATATTATTTACAAAGTTTTATGTCATTTGAAACATACATTCTATGCTCATATTGTTTAATACTATAACTGTGTGCTAAATATTCAAATTATAAGCCTGCTGTAGTATCAGTTCTTATTTATCATATTTGATCAGATATCGAATAAATTGATATAATAAAAGCCAAGAAGAAAGACATTTAAAGTCAGTGATTTATATATATAAATCGAAACAAGATCATATAAATGGGATATCATAATGAACGAACATGCGAAACTTCAAGAGATAATGCAATTTTTGCAGTCTGAAATAAATGATATCTCCAAATTTTTGTTATCCGATTTACTTAACGTTCATTAGGATATCACGTTATAAAATGATTGGTAATATCTTAAAAGCCTCTATAGCCTAGCTTATTTGGTTTCAGCATAAATGATGAAAAATTAGTGTATCTGATTACTTTTTATCATTGTTCGCTGAATGTCATAAATGAGAATAAATAAGTGATTGCTAATGTAACATAAATCAATACTTTTATGTTTCCCAAGGATTAAAAGAACCGGAGATATGATTGCTTTTATCCTGTTTTATAGCACCAATTATCAGAATATAACTTTTGCAATACAATGCCTAGTTTGCTATTCTATGGGTTGAACACGGGTTGTTTCTACAGGTACTCATATAAAAATGCCGAGTTTATTTGTGAAACAAATGTAAGAGCTGTTGATTCATATGTACAATGAACTGTTATTTTATTAAGATGGTTCGATTTCATTCTGAAATATACTTTGTCAAATTATGTATATATTCAATATGAATTTAATATTTAATATGATGACATTTCAAAGCGTAATTTATTGTTAAAAATATTAAAGGTGGTAGTGTGGAAAGTAACACGGACATCCGGGTTGAGGTGGGGCATTTTCGTTACATTGCTAAGAAATTGCTATGTTCGATGTAAGCCATATAAAACAAATATATCAGCACTGCCCTACTCAGAATTTCTCCTTTAAAATTATGTAGAACGCCCAATCATTAAATGCAGTACATATTTTAGATTCTACAATATTGAGTTCCATTTAATTTTAATCCTTTCATCGAAAGGTGGGGAAAACGGGACAGCGAACAATATAGACGCATGTCAATACAATTAGGCGACATGAAAACACCTTTATATTTAACATGTAATTGATTCAGACACTTGTTATTTTATTGTTGTTATTCTTAGTTTTTGTTATGAAAACAACATTGCAAAAGAGGGGCGAAAAGGGGGATCTATTTGACTAATATTTCGATCCATTACAAGGTATTTAATTCATAATTGAAAGAGAAAAGACATTAAACGATATGTAGTCCTGGGCTAAGTTTTTTTTTGCTTGGGTAGGACAAAGGTATAAATAAATAGACACCAGCTACCTAACCAAGCATAGTTAATTCATGTTTTCATTCATCGCTTAAAATGTATTTCTATTGAATTATCGAGCTGCTAACTTGTTGTTCTAGGAAAGGGAATGCGCTTTGATGCTTTATACAAAACGAACAAACTCTAGCGCCTCTGGCGTTGTATATTTCCGACGCTTTCGACTTAATCGAGCATGATTAAATATAATGTTTTGGTTTCCGTTTCGCAGAACAAAACTATCATTGACGGATCTCTGTCGCCTCTTGTCTTAACGTGGTGTCAGTGATTGTTTTTGTGATTCTTTGTTAAAGATCTCAAAAGCATTCGGGTATAGTTTGGGAAGACAAGACGTTGGGCGACGTCAAAAATGAATACGATGTAATGTGAAATTACGCAAATATTGAGATGACTCGTAATTTTTACGCAAAATATGAAGCGTTCATACAACACCACAGACTTGCTTATAGAAATAAACATTTGTTCGCAGGCGCAACCATGACCATAAAAAGGATAACATACGTAGGGTCTGAGCCTACGGCATAACCTCTTACGACGTTCTACAATTCCCCATTATCCAGTCGGTTGTTTCCAGGACCGATGTGAGACTCTGTTTTGAAACAAACACCTTACGTGTATTACTTGCTAAGCATTTGATATATTTCATATACGATTAAAAATACCTACCAAAGGCGAATAAAATGCGGACGGATCACTGCCAAACGGCACATATCCCTGCGCCGCATACGCGGAAGTATACAGCGAATTCATAGTATCCGCAAGTCCCGCGTGCGATTGTATCCTTGGATAATTCAACAATCCGGGATTATAACTAGGTTGTTGAGCCGAAGGCGCAACTGGAGGTTGAGGCGGCGGAGTGGAACTATTTTGCGGGGTTGTAGAACTATTTTGTGGGATCAAAGATGGTGGAAGCGGTGCTTCGCCGGTGGATGATGACGCGTTGCCGGGACTACTTGCGAGCGTGCTGACCCCTGGTGATAGCAGCTGCAACAGAAAAAAGTAGTTCCAATATTGATGAAGCTATATTACCAGGCGCGGTTCCAGAAAATATTGAACCTGGGGGCGCAACAGTATAAATTATCAGGCTGAACCGGGGGGGGGGAGGCAAATGTATTGTTTTGTCTTACATATAAGAGCGAACAGGGGGGCGTGCGCCGGATGCGCCCCCTCTCAATCCGCGCCTGATAACCGAACCTAAAACATGAAGGGCCTATTTCTCATCTTATGTAACCGGACTGGTCCCAAACCTAGTTTCGGAAACCTCAGACCTCACCGAAACTAGGTTTCGCGAGACCTAGTTTCAAACATTGTTCGAATCCGTCTGTGAAAATAAGGCATTTATTCAATCAACGAGACGAGACCTCTATGCTAAAATCTGGTTTCGTCAAACAACCCCATTTCTCATGTTTAGACTGGTCTTGCTCCGGTTTGAGACTTCGTCTGCGGTTCGGCTAAAGAAAGCTAAAATGTCAAACCACCTAAGGGGTAGGTTTCGCAGAGGTTTCGTCGCTCATTTCTTGATATATTAAGGGATACGCTAGACATAAGTGTAACATATGCTGAATGTTTTCATAACATAATAGATAATTTATAAATGTAGACCATATTCATGTAAAATAAAAAGGGGTGGGCGAAGGGATATTTCAAAATGAACATTTATGAACCGCTAAATCATAGATTTAACATTTTTATGCAATAATACGATATCGCGAATCTTGGAAATGACAAATTTGGTTCAGGATTTTTGATGCCGTCACTTTTAAATTCAGATTTATACATTCAAAAATGGTTAGATGCCTTCAAATATATTGCTATCTAGGCCCCATTTTAATACTAATAGCTATCACTATATGCTCTAAAGAAGGAAGAATGTTTGATTACTAAAGTATTTTATTAGAAGTAGTTATAATTTTGATAGTCTTCAGGGACGGTGCAGTTTTAAAAATGTATAATTGTATTACGTGCGTAGATGGATTATGTAAATCCATTTAATCGTAAATTGCAC
>LQRL01002522.1:0-10438 GCA_001703475.1 Hydroides elegans
CCCCCCCCCCCCCCATATTATATATGTATAAGCCCCATCCCCTACTTTTTCCCTTTCAGCTATGTATGCTAGAGGAGCGATAAGGGTCAAACAACCATATAACCCATGTCTTCCCTTACAATATCAGTCCAGGTCCCACCTTCTATTTCAACCATCCCCCGACACCCCGATCCCAAGCCATCACCTTAAAGCTACATGTATTACCACCATAAGGGAAGCTAAGTCAAATTGTATAGAAATGCCAAATAAGCGCTTTACTTATTACATGCTCCCCGTAGTGACCTAATTATGGCCCGCGGTAGGACTAGCTGCCCACAGGGCCCGTAGGTTTGTCGCTGGTTGTTTATCAGCGTTTAAATGAACAAAACCATGTTGTGAATGAAGATATGACTTTGGGACATACTGCGCTGGGGTTTTCTTATTAACATGTGGACTTGCCATAAGGTGGTATCAAGGGGGTATCTAGGGGGTATCAAGGGGGGTCCTATCAATTAGAGGATTGTTACAAATTAGAAGTCAACTCCCGACCGCGTAACTATTGTGTCAATGGCCAACTTGACAAATTGGTGAGAAGTTGGTGGTTTTGGGGCGAAAAAAACGTTTCGCTCATTCAATTGGGGAAATCATTCATTTTGTTGAATGTCTTTGGCAGGCATAGGTTTGGCAAATCGTTATGCTTATTCATTTTTCGGTTTTGAGGAGTCATATGTTGAAGTTCTTTGGCAGACAGGGTCTCCAAATCTGTGTCGTTCTGAACCTCCTACTGCAATACAGAGGGCGGTTTAATTGTACGAATGACACACAAAAAATACTAACAATTTTTGCAAGAAACCCGCATTTTGAAAAGGGTGCACTTCGCCCTAAGGGCTAGCCCTATGCGCAGTTTTCTGCCTGACTAAATTTCACCATTATACAGTGCATAGGAGCCTGTTTAACCAGCAGCTTAAAGCGAGATAAATTGAGACGACGTAGCATTGAGAAAGCAGCGAAAGGGAGTAAAATATATCGGATTCAAACGTCGCAAGGATTTTTTGTCGGATTTGTATAATGACAGGAACAAAAATAACGACGTTTGGCTGCCTAAGACCAAATTGACACGTCTTGTCGCGTTGGTTCGGCCTGTGATCGACAAGGTCCGCGCTAAAGGAGGCTTTTCCCATTATAAATGCAGTTAAATAGTGGTATCATTGTTTTGTACTCGATAAACTGTATTTGTAATTATCAAATCGCTATTGTAAGATGTCACGTGGTGCTTAAGATACTCAATTAAAACACAAAACATGGCATGTAATAATATAAGCTAAATAAAAATTCTAAAATATTTCTTTACTCGGCCTACCATTGGAAAAATATCGAATCTTTGAGTGTTTGTTTGAATAACCAAAGGTGTCAACTGAGAGAGCGATAATACAAGATATATCGATTATATGTCCACGCTTTCACTTTAAAAGCATCATCGAACAACACGTTGGCAATTCAAACAAAGAGATTGGAACAAGTGTCCATATAATAACCAATTTGGGCTAAAAGAGAATATAATGAGAAGAAAAATAATAATGAGAACAGAACTACTTTTCTTCAAAAATCCGGCATTTGGTGGATTATTCCGCGTGAGTGAAGTTGAAGGTGGGAACGAGGCAGGGAGGGAAAGCGGGAGCATCTGTTGAAGAAAATATCGTCTGCTTGAAGAAAATATCGTCTGCTCGTCTTGGAAAACCAGTTTATATTTGTATTTATGGGAAAACCAGCTTAGCAAATTTTAGATTTTTGGGAAAACCAGTTTAGGTTAACAGGTGGTTTGTGTCTCATCCCCTGCGAAGAAAAAGAAGGATATGAGGGTGGATTTGAAAATTTAAACTTGAATTATGGGAAAACCAAATTCAAAATATTTTCAAATCTCCTGACATTCAACCTACCGGTAACTTGGTATATACATGTATTTGTTCCGAACAAATGATCGATCTCCGAGTATGGAATAGGCCTACTTAGGGCCTACGTTTCAGCTTTCTTTAAAATCAATGTAGGCCTACTGTAGTTTTGCTAAGGAACAATCTTGGACGGAAAACTATTTTTTGTGCGATATTTTAAATGATTATCTTCATTTATCTCTTACAAAATAAAGCAGCGACTAAATAAGCAATGCTAAGCGTCACATCAAATGAGAACGTACACACGTCCGAGAGGATGTAAACGAAATTATATTAAGTGTTCAAGTTCACACCTCCCTCAAATTGATCCACTATCCCATTCTGTCAACCCCCTTCTTGTTGGAAGAAAAAAAGCCAGGCGCATAACCCGACTTCTCACACTGACCCTCACATTTCACCACGTTGCCTGATAGGATTCAAATAAAGAAAATATGAAATCAAATTTCATCCATCAGGAGATTTCACGCGCCACTGACTTGCGTTGACAAAGCTTCCGAGTATAATCAACTCGATGCAATCACAATCTATTAGAAGAAAAGGGAATCCAACGATTAAATTATAAAACAAATGGTATAAATGAACTTTAAGCACGTTAAGATTGAAGAAATATCCATTTATTTGCAATATCACGTATTTAAATGGTGATCACTTCTTATAAGGCGCGTTCACGCAAAAAAAAAAACTTATAAATTTTTGCTTGAACAGAGGGGATAAATTTCTATGTTTTTATACAAATGTGGCTTCCGAAAATATCGGGTTTTGTGCTTTCTCCGAGCTTTCTTGTTTGCGTGAACGCGGCCTATGCATAGATGAGTTCAATCTACTCATCCAGATAGTCTGTTATAAGACAGATGCCTTTGTGACAGTTGAAAGTTGCCGTATCGATATATATGTTCTACTCAATTTTTGTAAGATGTCTAAACAGCGTTTGAGTATGATTGAAAATATATTATGAATTAATTGAATGAAACTGGATAGTCATTGTTAAACTATTCCTCAAAGTTGTATGCAAGGTAGTTATTTTTGTAATTTATTATATGAACTCAATTTTGAAGAAAATGATTTATATTTTGAGGCACGGCTCGTAAGTTGCTCTTCTAGTGTCCCGTCACGGGTTTTATTGATATTACAGAGAAATGAAAATATTTACCACGTCTGCCCCCTTCCATTCTCCTTTTTAGTTCTCTTTTTCCACACCAATCTCTCAATTTCTTTATTATATTATCGCTCATTTTTGATATTGACCCCTGGCCCCCTTTGTTATTGTATTATCACTCATGTATTTGGGATTTTTGTATTAAGCTAAATCTCAGCCGAGTAAATTCCATTGAGTTTAGCAAGGTGAACGGTATCTATTTTCAGTTATTTTAGTCGCACGAGCACAAAAATACAAGTCTCGGCCAAAGAAAAAAGTATTCGATTGCAATAACATGTTGTCATCAAATTGCAAAAACAGTATGTAAATAGGTAAATATGTGGATATGTACATTTTTGATTATAGATCATAACTTTGAGCAAATTACTTATCAAAATAATCTAGGTTTCTCACGCGAATATTGGACAAAGCAATTTAGAAGAAAAATATTTTATACAATGAAATGGAATGCGTGATTGATTCTCTGATTGAAAAATGAACAGAAATTACCTAAATATTTATATATTTGTGTTTTACTATTAAACCAAAATCATGCGTAGATTTTATATTCAAAATTTATATGATTTATTTTTATTTATTTTAGCAATATGAAAAAAATGTGAAAACAAAAACAAGATTTCGCCAGAACTATTAGAAATAAGCTCAAAACCAAACTATTGTGTTTGTTTCGCATTCTCCCTCTAAAATTTTGATAAATATCTAGTCCCATTTTTAACAATTATATTATTATTTTGTATCTAATATCAATCTTATTTTATTTATCGATCCCAACCGGCAAAATGTGTACCGATGACAAACTGATAAAAGTGAAAATTAAGATATTGCCTATATGCCCTGCTAAGAAAATTACATACTTAAAATAGCTTAAGCCGTTAATGACAGATTTCGGAAAATGATTTCACTATGATTATGCTATGTTAGATTATAGCAATCTAAATCTGTTAAACCGCTTTATATTATGCTCGTTTACAGTTAAACAGTTCTTATAAAGAAATAGCCCTGTTTATTTTGTGAAATGCATTATGAACAGTCTATGAAGCAACAAAGACTAAAATGTATAATTTTAACAAAAAATAATAAACCGGTGGAAGCTTAAAAAAAAAAAAGAAGACTATATATTTATCGCACGACACTAACCAAATAAGTATATTTTTTGTGTCCCCGAGTTTCGTTTATCGCTTTCGCTGGTGCTCTGTATTTAAACACAATCATTTGTAACACCAGTCGAGTGTATACAAAATCACGGGATGATACATATAAACGATATTGTGTTAACTCGCTTCGGCGCATTATGACACAAAATATAGTGTTCAAAGGTGTTAATCATTTTGTGTCACCTCTGTACCCAATTAACACGCTTCATTTTCCGACTCAACAGCCAAAGTAGGTATACCGATTTTCTTTTCTGTTTCCCCCATTTTTTGCCCCCAAATATATCCCAAACTTCTTCCGGTATAGCGAACACGGAAAATGGCGGATATATAAATAACATGTACACGGTGTTGTTCAATAATACACAAAAGTGAAATCAGAGGCCGGCCGGGGCTAGAGATTCCGACCCGATCGTTTAACTTATGTGTTTATGTGAAAAACGAAGCAAAACGAGTTCGTCTTAATAGTAGCATAGAGCCGCGCTCTTCGTTTGTGTAACTCAAGCAAGAATGAAATGCGAATCAACCAGCTGACTTGTCAAGCTGAAAACCAAACGCCACTTCCTAAACAGTATCATATCGGGTTTTGCTTGAACACAGTAAAACACTACGACCGCTTGTTTAAGCCCAGGGCCCCAGAAACTCTAGCCATACATTGAGAAATCAGGGGGGGGCTGGGTTTGGTCCGCCTCTTTCCCCCTTCTTTTTACGTTTTTTTTTACCCTGCAAGGGTAGTTTCGTAATTCGTCCTATGAAAACGCGACGTCCATAAAACGTGATTATGTCCTTTTGAACCCTTTTTAACGTCCTTTTACGCCGCGACGTAGGATGAATGTATTTCATAAGTGCGACTGTATCGCGACGTCAGTGAAAAAAGTTATTTCTACGTCCACAACGAGAAATGATTTCCGGAAAAATTTGACCAAGACTGAAAACAACGTCCCTTTTGACGTTATTCGACGTTTCACCTCGAGATTCGAGTTCCTTTCTTGGTCGCAAAACTTTCTATTTGTTGCTATTTGAGCACCAGTAACTCATTGCTAGCGGAAATGTCAACGCGGGCATTGAGAAAAGCTAATTGATCATTCAGTGTGAAAGACTATAAGGAATTCATTAGGGCGCTTTGGGGCTATAAATGTAAATATATGTATTGGCTATATAAAGCAGTTTGAAAAGAAGTGAATAAGTGATTTGAGAAGACGATTGCAAAATGGAATTGATTAACGTATTTCTGGAGTGTAAAGGTTGTACGGAAGAAAATTTAAATTTCGAAATTCATACGGGCGCTCATGGCTTATAAATGTGAATATGTTTTGACTTAATATTGCAAAAAAATACATGTATATTCAAATACGGGCAAAACGATATCTGAAAAGATATGTTCACTAATGCGAATGTGAGATTATTATTGTGTTTAGTTTTGCTGGTTTTAAAATGAATCTGGGGTTTTAAAAGTTCATTTTAATAAATTGTTCAAGAATATTAAAACTAAGACACATATGTCTGTCCGAAACGAACACCACATTTTAAGTTAAACGATTGGTTGATTCATCGATCAAGAAAGGGAAAAAAATGTTCTCAATTTTGTCTTCTTTTTTTCAAAAAAATACAGTGCAAATTTATTTACAAAAATCAACTACACTATTTGCCCATTTTAGACAACATCAAGACATAAACATCATTCGAATCCATGTTTTGTGCACGGAACTCTAAATTAAACACAAAATTGAGCCTTTTACGTTTTTCTGATTACTTCGTCTATATGATTTCTCTCTCATCATATTCTTAAAATGCAGCATTTGGAAACAGAATAAACGATGATATTGTGTATCAAAGAAAAGCGCGCCCTGTTTTTATACGAGCCGCGCGCCCTTCGAAATCAAAGAAGTGTCTTTTCTATATGTATATATGTCTAAAAGCTAGAAATCGAGAAATGAGACATAGGGTAGCGTTTTGTTCCAGTTGTATTATCAGTTATCTTACAACTTCTCTCGTTCAACGTGAGATAGAACTGAAAAACAGACACAGACATATCCTTTGTGGCAATTGTTGATTAATATATGTTATTGGTTTCCAGTATTTAAAGGTTTTCCGCAACATAACGCGTTTCATTGTCAGTGCGAAAATGCGGTATTGGTCGGGTGAGGTGGAACGTGAAATTTGTAATTGCAAGGTCGTGCGGACTATGTGATACGCGCTTCTTATCCCGCCAGCGTCCCCTTCTTATTATGTCCTCCGTTTACATTGAACCCTACTCCACTTCAAACTTTGGAAAGGCAAATCATGCTTATCTGTAGGATGGGTCAATTTTAGCAAGTCGAGTAGAAAAATAAATGAAAATGCACTTTAACTGTACCAAGTCTACATTTTGTTTGCAGATGCGACTTTAATGTAAAATTGCAGGGGTAAGCAAAAATAAAAGCAAAGTAGCGTTCGCATATTGAAATGGACTGCAACCTCAGTTTAACATTTTATTTTGATTTCAAAATATTTTGGGTGTTATAGATTATATTTGTTACGTTTATTCAGCACATTTGTATAGCATGGTTATAAGATGTTCTCAAGTATTTGAAATTAAAAGTTGCACTAATAATTGCAATTAACGCAACTAAAAATGAATCTGCCTTATGAGAGCCAAATATAAACGTCGATTTGCTCATTTCATGTGCCAATTTGCAATATCATAAGTAATTAATTTATTTCCGATTCCTATATTTATTTGTCAAGGTTATATATATTTAACTAGTGGTCTATATGAGATGATCTTACAAGTTCATTCAACAACCCATCCGCTTTGTTCAGAATATTCTCATGAATGCACTGCATTTTGCAGCACTTATACAATTACACAATTGTCATAAAATGCAATCTTTAAATGCGTTTCAATATTGAAACAGTAACGATTATACAATTTACATATAAGTAAATTGAATCACAGCACGTTTTGTGATGTTGAGTGTACTCATTACATTTCTATATTAAATGCGCCTACACAATCAATGTAATAATATTTTCCCTGTTGTATCAACAGGGCCTTGTTAGAATCAAAGCTTGAAACGAAATTAAAGTATCAATTTTGTGGAGCTTGTTCTGATAACATATAAAGGCGTATTTGTTGAATTGATATTTCACCATATTAATGTGATACAATTTCATGTCTATTTTCGTGTGTTTTTGCAATTAGGAAAAAACTGGAATTATTTTTTGAACGTGCTTTAGGAATCTAGCATATGTGACGAATATATTTTAGACAAATATCCTTTGACTTTTATGTCGGAAAAATGTATGAACTTGAAAAGGTTTTAATTAATTTAAAACTAAATCTTATACTAAAATAATAAACGTCTCAAATGCAATTTCAAAAATAATGTTTTCTTACTCTCCCAAAATTAATATTATTATGAATATTCATAATGAAAATATATTTCATTGATTTTTATCATAATAAAAGTAATGAAAACAATGCATATATGTTATTCTAAATACATGAAACGACTGACATTTTGATTCTGAAAAACATTTATGCATATATTTGATACAAAAAAGGCGCTTTTGTTTTCACAGTGAAATGAAATTCGCTTTTTAGCATTTTAATGTTATTTCGAAGAAAGGCAGAATAAAGGTTAATAGAAAAAAAATAGAAAAAAATAAATAAATAAAAATTGATAAAGGTTAAAACCGATAGGTTTTGCATTTCGCGAGACGGTAATTAACATATTGAGTTATTCTTGTTTTACACATAAATGCAAGTGATGAATGTAAATTTATTAAAATTTATAATTTCTTAAATCAAGCGCGATTAATGTCTTGTGTTTGCATCGATAAATTGGCGTCTCAAATTGTTGATGTCCAGTCCGGATGGTATGCACTCGTACATGTAAATAAAATTTTTGATAAATATGACAAATTAAAAATATGACGATGATAATAAACGGGTCACTTGACAAGATTTGGATTAACAACGAAAGGACTTGGTTATTTTACTAATTTTATGGGAAGCACGTTCTGTATGAAAAATGGAGAAGTCCTACATGTAAAGGTGATAGTTTCGTAGATGCCCGTTTTTGTCTCGGACGCAAAATAAGTTGCGACAATGTCGCAACGAAGGAAGACATAAGACAACGTTCCTCTGACGTGTAGACGTATAACGTCTTGTGTAATTCCATTTTTCTACCCATTTGAGGCTTAGTTTTGATATACATCTATATTTAAATATTTAAAAATATTTCACTTTAATTAAGAAATCCTCTTTTAAATTGAGTAGCCTAAAAGGTGTCTGGCCACAACCTTATAAAGCCTTAAAAATTACAGCACGGAGCTTATTTAAAATTCCTGGTCTGTACACCCAAAAGAAACCATTAAGTACAAATCGATTGAATTCCATAAGTAAAAATACGGCAGGACGCAGTTATTCTAAGAGATTTCGCGTAATTGCTTTTATGTTTACTATGAAAACAATTATCAATTCGGAGCACTGAATAGGTTAACGATCTACACCTTATATCGAAAAATCTGCTGTGTACAGTGTAATATTCATATGTTATATTTATAAAACGGTCTTCAGGAATATAGGTCTCGTAGTGTTATGAATATTTCATTTGAAGGTGAGCAAAAAAGTAAGTGAGAATATTACAATGAAGTGCGATAATTCAAGAGACCCTATTTTGTAAACGGCTTCAGAATCGGAATCAATAATATATGTGTACGAAGTCTCGCTCTATCGCCCCTTGTATCACATTATACAAGTTACACGTCATAGAAGTCAAATTTTTAATGTCGTCTTTTAAAGTGAAACAAAACATTGTTATTTGAACATGAAACGAGGTATTCCTCGTTTCATGTTTAAATAGCAATGCATGTATGATTTGAACGGCCGAAAAAACCTCATTTATTTCCGTTTCAAGCAATGTTCACTAACCCCATCCCCCACTTACACTCCCAAAGATCCAGCAATCATCCACACTCACACCCCCTCCTACCGTCCCATCATCCCCACCCCATCACCACGGATCTGCACACCATTTAATCTATGTCGTGTTACAACTGTCGCGCGTTAATAGTGTCATCCTTTCCATACCACGCTAATAGTGTCATCACTACATGTCACAGTAAACAAGTCAAAACCGCAAGTCCGTATCACTCTTGTATGGATTCGTATGCACTGATCCATAACCGAAGAGTTTGATATGTTGCAGTCACAACCTATTACAACTATTTGGGAAACTTAAAGAATCGCATTCAAAATTATCAAATATTTCATACTTTTCGCTTATAATCATCCCCCCCCCTCCTCATAATAACATTATGTAATATAAGGACTAACTTTGGTTCTGCTGTGCGCCTCCTTTCCCCTCGGATCTGCGGACCATTTAACTTATGTCACATGTTACGACTGTCGGCCCCTTAATAGTGTCATCACAACATGCCACAGAAACAAAACCAAACCACAACATTCCAACTCTTGTGGGTTTTGTCCACTGATCCATGACCGTGTTCATGTGCTCAGTGGGGTTATTGAAGCGTGAATAGGATGATGATGTGTCACATAAAACTAGTGTGTGGCTACAGTCATCTCGACCATCTGTGGCCAAAACCAGAACATAAATAATAATAAAATAATAATATAATAATAATGGTTTTATTTCATATCCAACTTACATTTACAATTATGCTTGGTTTTGTATAGAACAAACAAAAAAATCCTGTGCCAGGCGAAGGGCTTATGGTCGCAATCCATTTCACTCTATCCCCATTTTCGCAATACGTACTCTTTGTATATGTGGTTCAGAGTATTAGATAGCACATTGGTGATGTCACAATATCGATTCTTTCGAAGCTTCCGGATCTCGAATTTTCGAGCAATTTTACGTACCAAAATATCCTTTGGAATATGAAAATCAGAAATGCGTATAATAAAGGGAAATTTAGGTATTCTGATTTTTACACACTTTCATTAAAAAAAATAGACCACTTAAAACGTCCATTCTTTAAGCCTGTTCTTAACCCTCCTCCCTTCCCCACCATCCCGACCCCCTACAATGTCACCATCGTTATAGACATATTTAGCAGTCCTTAATGCCAGGGTAAATAAATGCCAAAATAAAGATGAATAAAGATATATGTTCCCAATAAAATTAGCATCTTCATGCCATCTGTCCGGCCGGACCCTGCCGCCTTCCCCACTATTCCTGTATTACACCCCC
>LQRL01002527.1:0-12789 GCA_001703475.1 Hydroides elegans
CATCTCAACTTTTTCTTATTTTCTAAAAGATACTGTTTGTTCCAAGAATGTTCTTATTCAATTATAATTAAATAATAATGGAAGCCTGAAAATAAATAAAAACTATCGTTATGGAGGCAACGTAACATTTTAATAATATAAAAATCTGTAACAAAGACGGAACGATAGAGCTAGAAGAATGAATATTTCTTGGAATAGTTCTTTGCTATGCAAGGATTAGAATACACATAATTCAAACCCATTATGAGTTGATAAATATGATACAGGCACCTAGCAGGAGTACCCAGCGATAAATTCTGTGAAATATCTATTCTTTTCAAATATCTGTCTTGCTGGCATTTTCATAGAACAGGATAGATTAGATATTGTATTTTAGATATTATGTAATTTCCTTGCATTTTATATGAATAAAATCCAAGTTATAAATATGTATCTAATAGCCTATTAAGTTGTGGGTTTACAATAAAACGGAATCAAAGCATAGCAGAATTACTGTTATGCACTTTACATAAAGTAAATACATAACAAAGCCCAAAATATATTTTTTTTTTCAAAATATATATGCGCCAAAGCATCACTTCTATATATCAATGTTTTATTTTGCTGGCAAATTTGTGCAAAGTTGCTGGCACGATATTTTCGGTGTTCCTTGCTGGCAAATTAAGAATAAAACCACTCAATAAATACAAATAGTAATTAGGTTTAAAGCAGTTTAGAATTCATTTCAGGTCAAATGCAGTAAAATGAGACACTATATCAAAAATGGCACGTTGGGTACCCCTGACCTAGAACAACTGTTTACCTCTAATGTAATCAATCAAATATCTAGGATATTGCAATTTCTCGATTTTTGGCAAATCAGATTTACATACACCCCGGATAACTTTCCTGCAAAAGTATTTCAAAGAATGTGGTTGTTGAAACCAAGTCTCCAGAAATCGCCGATCCGTTTCGTATCGTACACATTTGGGAAGTTCACGTTTGTTCACTGAATATCTGGCACCACATAACACTAGTATCTTCAGTATATCATACCGTCCAAGGCGTAATGCTAGATCTGTTGGATAACCGGGGATTCCCATGTAGTTTTCATAGATACTAAGATCACATCCGTAATATGTGAGCAACCGGGCAATGGAAGCCGGTCTAAATTCTATGGCAAGGGAAAGAGGAGAATCAAATTCACAATCAACTTCACTGATATCGGAGCCTAGCTTGATCAATATTTCACAACAGGCAACCAAAAGCGGTTCGTCTCTTTTGTAGTTGCTCAATATAAGTTCGGAGATTTTAGGAAGATGTTTCTTGTTTTTAATGTAACAGCATTTTAACCACATGTTCAGAAAGTGTTTACAGTTATAGTCAAATTTGATGGCAGATTTTATGTCACCTTTATCTTCAGCTCTCAATAGAATATGATGTAAAAGAAATAGATAATCTTTGAAATGGTATTCTTGGCGCTTGTTATCAATGCATTCAACAGCTATTGATAGGTTTTTGATACATCTTGTGACAAGCACATACCATATGTAAAACTTTGGTGCTAAAAGCTCGTCTAAAATATCGCTAACTAAATCATCAATATCACAATTTTCAAATTTCAATAAACAGGGCGTATTATCCATAACGAATCTCAAAACACAGCCATCTTTATTAACAATTATAAGCTCCAAGCAATGTCTAAAGGCATTCAAAATGCGTTCCTTTTCATCATTCCTATATACATGGATCATTTGTAAAACTAATTTCAGTTTTTCAAAGCACAACTCTCTGGTGTTCCACGTCCCAATGCATTCATAAATTAAAATTTGAATAATCCGAAAATGCATCTGTAGCTCAGGGTTTGATTCATCTCTAGGAAAACCCCAAAGGTTTGCATTATTTACTAAATATCGGAATGTTTTTATGTTGACATTTTTATTACAAATGATAGCCTGAAAACATTCCTCGCTCACCTTTCTCACTTTGCTGGCTACTAATTCAATTATCCTTATGTCGTTATAAAAACAAGCTAGCGCAAATATATGTATTGTTGGTTCCGTTTTATCCGAATATGGTTCCAAGCTATCACAATCCTCTTTATGTTCGAAATAACAATGGGTTATTTTGACGTCACTTTGCAAGAACACGTCAAATTTATTTTTCAATGTTCTATTCGTAAGAAATCCGTCAAGCACAGATTGATCAATGTCTCTTAATTCACTGTATTTAAGCTCAGGAGTTGTCAAGCATTTGATGTTTTGTAACAAACAGGCCAAAACAGCGAAATCATTTAAAAGAATCGCATTTATAATGAGGTATAAAATCAAAGTACCATTCATGGTATCGGCTAGATTATCCCCGGTCGATAAAGATTTTGATCTTGTTTCTGCTTCGTCAGTATTGAAATTCTTGAAAGAAATAGAATATCTTAACGGATCCCCACAATGCAAGTCTAAGTTTTTCTTCTCTTCCTCTTTTTCTCTCTCATATTCCAAATCATAGGCATCTTCATCATAATAATCAACCCAAACGGATTTTGAACTAAATTGCTTAAATAATGCCATTGCAATCCGAGCGGCAAAAAATCTACATATAAATTGTTCAACCCTTATACGAATCGGTCTGTGAATCGTTATAGTTAGATGAAGTAATGTTAATTGTATATTGTTATTATCATAGACCCGCTCGACTTTGTGACTCTTAATAAAATGGGTGTAACTGGCTGACATTGCAAAATGACATTTGTGAGAGCACTTCAGAATAAAGTTGAGAAGTATGCTGAGCTATGAAGGACACTACGCGATTTTATTTTTAACAATAGCATCTTTATTTTAGCATAAAAGTAATGAATCAATGCAATACGCGATAAATACTTGTTTCGAGAACTATCTTTATATAAAGGTGTTCTTATTTTTGTAGGTGGATGAGCTCATTTCGCTAATCTCGTTAGCTAGAATCTGAAGAGAAAATTATTTTATGAAAAAATATTCTTACGATCGGTTTTCCATTACATTTCAATGTAGCCCGCCTACATATATATGAATACATTTCCTATCACATTTAAGATAAATTTGTAAAAAAATAACATATTATTGAACAAAAGGTACCTTAAATTCCTATAGCTTGAGGACAATTTTCGAAAGTTTGTATATGGATCGTTTTTGAATGGGAACACCCATTTTCAAGAATATCCCGTTGGGTGCTCTTTAGCTATCATTGTATTTTTATCAAACCAGATAATAGGCGATACATATGAATACATAATAAAATATTTAACATTTGTTACATCAGTCACAAAATAACGTATGGTTGCAATGCAATTTATCATCTGATTTTTTAAATATCCAGCGAGGCCTAGCTATAGTTTGCGTTCTAAAATATAGCCGAATGTTCCTCTTTTATAGTAATCAATTGTAAATTGCAATGAATGGATTTTGAGAAAACGTGTGCTGTATGCAATCCCCTCGTTTTGCATTTATGCCGATGTAATACCCTGTTTTATCAAATATCAAAAAGGAAAAAGGATAAAAGGAAAAAGAGCTTTGAAATGGCATACCAACAGTCAATAAAATCAATTCTATTAATTTGAATATTCCTCTCCTTACGCCTGGCTAGGGAAGGAATAATTTTATTGACTGGTGGGTAACTTTTAGAAAAGTTTATTTTTAAATCCTGAGAAACAATAATGCATACACATATTTCATATTAAAATAAAAAATACGAACTTGTCAGCTTATATAAATCATCCCATGATCAGCTACCGAATCATATGTCAACGTCAGCTTTAACAATATGGTATAATGGGAATACGTAACGAGATTATATATTGAAGGGAATTATAACACTCTGTCAGTCAAATCTGACTGAACCCGAAGGGTGAGTTCAGATTTGGCTGACAGAGTGTTCTAATTCCCTTCAATATATAATCGAGTTGCGTTTTCCTTTTATTACATACAATCTATGAAAAGCTATCCACTTACATACATTAATTTCGTTTTCAAAAGCAGCTTCCTTCGTTGGTTCAGTCGGTTAGAGCGTCAGACAAGTGTGAATTTTGCGTCATTTGCACATAACAACGTTTGTTTTCATTTTTTATCAGTAATTACTCATTTATTTTTGGACAATATCATCTGAAATGTGAAACATAGCACGATTATTCTATAATTGTATGATTTATTCATAGTTTATTAATCCGATCGAGACTATAAACAGACCTCGAAAACAGGTGATCGCAAATGTGTCTCGCGTTCCATGTTTCGACAATTTAATTCGTGTGCCAATTTTATCGCGTACTGAGGTGAGGAAAAGGAGTGAAAACATCAAATTCGCGGTTGTCAACGCAAGACAAAATCGAAGAGATCAAACACCTGATTGATGAGGATAAAATTGACGTCTTGGCCATTACCGAGACGTGGCTTTTGCAAAACTCATACGAAAAATCCGAAATTGTACCTTCCGGCTACGAAATTATACACGTGGATAGAGAGGGACGCAAAGGAGGTGGAGTCGCAGTGAGCTATCGGCAAGATCTTGCGCTCGTGAAAGAAAACAAATAGGTACTTTTGCTTCTTTTGAACACTGTGCTGTCGATATCAATGATATTTCAAATAAAGTACTCTAAGTACTCTACTTGAAGATCAAAGTTTATCCGGCCCCAAATTATTAATTGCTGGTGATGTGAATATTGACTTAAGCACAAACTCATCCTTTTCCAAAAAATATTTGCAAATTGTGGATAGTTTTTCTATGGAACAACATCCAACCCATGTCAAGGGAGGAATACTGGATCATATCGTTACCGGTGCTAAATCGCGATTCAACGTGTCAGAAATAGAGGTCGGCGACCTTGTATCAGACCACCATATTATGTTAACCACACTACACAAACCTACACTCAACTCGCGAACAGTCACCTTTAGGAAAGTTGCTGACATCGACGGGATCCTTTCGATATCAAACAGACCAATATTTATAGAAATCACTCTGAAATGAATCTGGATGCACTCATTAGCAGTTATAATTCGGATATGCAAGATATCTTCGACAAACATGCTTCGATTATAAGAAGAAAACTCCATAACAAACAGCGCGAGCCTTGGATAAATTGCAACATAACAAATGCCCTAATAGTCTCACGATCTAACGACAGAAAATGGCGAAAAAATAGACAAAACCTCAAATATGAAGCCGAATTCAAACGAGCCCGAAAGGAATATTCTACCATGCTAAAACAATCAAAAAGTGCACATTTTCGGAATATTTTGGATACTCATTCAAGAAATCAAGGAAAACTGTTCCGTGAAATGAACAAAATAATGAATAGAAAACAGTGTAATCTGCTTTCCGATCATACCAATAGCAAGGAACTCGCGGATAATTTCTGTGACTTTGTTTTCCGAACAAAATTAAAGTGATCAGAGATCATTTTGAAGAAAATATTTCAGAGGAGGCTTTTCAATTCGATACGATTCCGTCCTCCAGCTTTCCGAAATTGGATACTTTTGTGAATTTAAGCGAATAAAGTGTAAAAAAAAATCATCATGAAAACCAAATCAAAATTGTGTGAACTTGATCCGCTACCCACGGCTTTACTTAAGCTATGCATTAACGAACTATGTCATGTTTTACAAGCATAGTGAATGCTTCCTTAAACAGTAAAACAATGCCGAACATTTTGAAAAAAAAACAATAGTTTGCCCATGGCTTAACCTGGCTTACATCTCTAAAGTGATTGAGGAGGCAGTCGAACAGCAAAAAGCCCAACATATCGAGACACAAAGTTAAGCAGATCCGCTCCATTCCGCATATAAAACAGGACATTCAACCGAGACGGCGCTTCTCAAAATGTGCAACGATATACTGTTAGAATCGGATAACGGCAAAGCTGGCTGTCTCGGTATGTTGAACTTGAGTGCAGCCTTCGATACGGTTGACTACGGGATACACTTATGTCGTCTCAGGGATAGATTCAACATCACGGGTGATATTTCGCAGTGGCTGGAGTCATACCTGTCCGATCGGACTGTGCAAGTGTGTCTTGACGGAACGTACTCTGACCCCGTTACCCTCGATTGTTCCCTACCCCAAGGTTCACAGATGGGCCCGAAGCGCTACAGTGATTACTTAAGACCGCTCGGTAAACTTCTATCTGTGCTACAATTGATGTACCACTGCTACCCTAATGACACACAGTCCGCCAAATCCTGCATTCTAAAAAATGACCATACCCAAGTAGCAAAAGTTAAGGAATTGCAAGACGGTATCAACAATATTTCTCATTGGATGTACTCAAATCGGTTAAAGCTCAATCGAGTTTATTGTGTCTGTGTCAAAGCATGATAAGAAACATATCAAAGTAAATGAGCTGAGATTAGAATCGGATACCATATCTGCCGTTCATTTCGTGCGCAACCTTGGTTTTCACCTGAACGAACACCTCTCATTCGATCACTACATAGCATATATTTGTAAGATATGTTTTATGCTTTTAGAATGGATAAAGAAGATACGCCATCTATTAACATTCGACGCAGCTAGACAAAACTGGTCCACGCATTGATAATGTATAGACTGGACTATTGTAATAGTATCGTTGTGGGTATGCCTTAGTGTGCGTTCGACAGACTTCAAAGGATAATGAATGCTGTCGCCCGAGTTATCGCTGGAGCTAGCCGTAGAGATCGAATAACCCCGATACTTAAGCGGTTACATTGGCTACCGGTCAAAAAATGGAGTCAGTTTAAGACGTTGACTTTGATATACGAGTCTCTGAACGGAACCACACCTGAGTACCTACAGGAGATTGGGAATCTATACCCTCCTAAGCGGACACTTAGATCCAAATCAAGTTACTCTCTTCAGATCATTAGAACGAAAAAACAATTTGGACAGAGGTCGTTTCAGTGCGCCTGGGCCCAGTTGTGGAATAAACTGCCAGAAAGCGTTAACACGTCACAGTCTTAAGTTGTTTTCAAGAAAAAGCTTAAAACATATATGTTCACTAAAGTGTATGAAACTCATTGTTAAAGTTTATATTTTAGTATATTAGTTCAAGTATACATATGTTTTAATGTCTAAGTTGTAAGCGCTTAGGTGTATAGTGTTTACAAAATAAGCTCGTAATAATGCCATGTATAAATAAATAAATAGTTTTACGTATTTCACAATAGAAATGTCCCAATTGCGCTCGATTTGAGACGCATGGTATTGGCTAATTTGCTATAATCCATGGGTCCACGGTTCGAACCCCAGTAAAGACACAACGAAAATTATTTTGTATGTCTTCATACATTCATGTTATATTGATAGTTAGTAATTCTTAACCATTATTAAACATATTTGTTGATAATAACTACAAGATTTATCCACCAAAGTGTTTATTTTGATTATCAGATATGTGTTTTTGCCACACATTCGTGTAGTTTTCAACTGAGAGAAGGCAATGTAAACATTGTTTAAACTTGATATTTATTCATTTCTAGACTCACAATTTCCTTCAGGGTGCCGTAGTAGATCTCTCAGGCCTCTCAGAGAAGACCTGGATGTGTATGCACCGCACAATAATAGTATCTTTAAGATATGGTAGTTTGTTTGTTTCAAAGCGAGAGTGATTGCACATTTTCCATTCACTTCTATCATGTTCATATCGCAGCCTTTGGTAATCAATAAGGTTATGACATTTGCGAAGCCTTTCAGCACTGCGCAATACAAAGGCCACCGCAAGTCGATAGGGGATCCGCCACTGCCACCCCATAGTTCGAACAAAATGTTGCAAAACATAAAAGCATGTTTTTCACTTTTACACCATGATATATGAGACATTGAGTCACTATAGTATGATGAATTGTTTTTAACATAACAACCAATTAGCCACATATAAACATAATTGTTACCCTTATATAAAATCCACTAATGATATCAGAAGGTTTAGATCCTGTGCTTAAAAAGTGATGTAGCAAAAAAAGAAGATCAATTTTCTTTGAAGTATTCAATTTTAAACTTCCTTGTACTCCATATTCTGTGACTAAAATATGAACAATATAATAAGCTTTATATCGTAATGCGTTTTGTAGAAATACAGAGTAAAAGGAATATAAATCAGATTCATTATATAGAATGTTGTTGTTATCCAAAATTAACTGCAATACATTTGCATCTTTATGTCGTATTGATAAATCACATAGATATTGTAACACTTCAAATGATGAATTATCCTCTCGTGTGATGGATTTAATAATTCTGAGGACAGCTTTTAGTTTTTGGAAGCATACTTCTTTTTCGTCTTTCTGATCTACTGTTCCAAAGCATTCATAAGTCAATATCTGTAGAATTCTAAACTTGGTTGTTTTTTTTTCAGATCGCCAACGAACTAGGTCAAAATGAAACGATGCCTGTTTCACCAAAAATTCAACGATTTCTACTTTCACTTTTGGATGACAAATGATAGCCACATAAATATGACAAGTTATATATTTTATTTTTCTTGCGATAAGTTTGACTATGTTGAGATTGTTATGAAAACAAGCCAATGAAAAAATGTTAATCGAATCCTTTCTTGAATCAGTTGTATTATCGCAAAGTGATAGCATAAAATTGTGTTTTGTTACTATATAACTATTCATGAATCGGTCTAGCTGTTGTTTTAAATCGGTGATACTAAGAAATCTTATCAAATCTTGAAAACATTGCCAATGACCAGGTATTCGTTATCCTTGGTATATTGTGTACTATATACTGTCCAACATGTCATAATCATCCATCAAAATAGTATGTACAACAAGATAGTGCAATAATAGTATGCGGGAACTCAACGAATCTCTTGATTGCTTTGTTTTTATATTTGCTTCTGTTCCTACCACATTTTTATTAAAGGAAATGGTACAGTGAACTGGATAATTTCCTTTCAAATCATACACCTTTTTCATCATTTCCTCATAATCAAAATCATCATCACTATCAGAACTGTCTGAATCCCACGGCTTAAACATTGTAGAAATGTAAAGAACAAAATAGTCACGCAGTAAAAATATCCTATATGTATTATTCCTGAATTATTTCTTTAAAGCTTTATGTCCTATGTTGATACTCTTATTTTAATTATTTGGATATATTTTAACGTTTTATTTTGGTGGCATATATATACCTTAGTATATTCAATAATTATCATATTATTGCACACTTACACATGCAAATCACTCTTCCATCTAGATAATATAAAGTATATAATATCAGGTTAAGTGCGAGGCTGTGTAAACCATCAAATATATATGATAACCTAATCAAGTACAGCTATATATTCAAGGTAAAACGACTAAAACATGTATCAACCACTTATGTGCAAAATCATTATACATTCTATTTGTAAATTGATGTATAGATTTGTTATATCGAAATCTATATAGCTCTCTATATATCTTCTTTGCTATAATTCTCTGCGTTACGAAAAAATAGAGTTGATATTTATCAGAACAAAGCCACATTTAAACGGTTATATTGACATTGAATATACAGTTATGTCGATATATTATATTCTAGCTGCTTTTCGTCACACAACACCTTGTCTTACAGTCCATGTCACCTTTCCTAAAATTACAAAATACTTACGCTTGTAAAACTAATTTATTTTGACTTAATATTCAATCACTGTCCGTGTGTCAGTGTTAGAAAGCCTTGATACATTATTTTAAATCATTTGATATGATTATTTTACTTTACTACAATCATTGTATAATCATTATTTTGGTATATTACTAAGAGTAGAATACCCTTAAAATATTTTTTTCAAGATGTGTTTTGTTTGATTTTTCTCAAATATGTACATATCAATTAGTATAATAATACAAGTAGTTCCTGTATTATTATAAAAATTACATGATCATGAAATATTGATTTTAGGAAAATTAAATCAGGAGCTTTTCGATAAAAATATTTCAATGGCCGAGGCTGTTGTAACCAGTTTACGAGAAACACTAGGTCGTTTTCAAAATATCCTTCAAGATCAGGTCCTAAGTCTTGAGCGATCAGTATTGATGTATCAGCACCACACAATATAAGAATCTTTAGAATATCGTAGAATTCTAAAATAAATGCCAGAGTGATGGGCATTTTCCATCGTTTTCGTTAATGTTTATATCACAACCGTGGGAAATCAATAATTCTACTACAGAAATATATTTTCATAAAACTGCGTAATGCAAAGGCAATCTCAAGTCACTACAAGGCTGGGATTTGCTATCCAAAAATTTTAACAAAATGCTGCTGATCGTTACAGTATGTGTTTCACTTTGATTCGTTTTAATGATTCGATATAGCGAGAGGCTGATGTACGTATCACTTTTATTATAACAACACACCAACACACAGGTAAACGTAGTTTCGAAAATTATGTAATCTGGATCCTACAAGGTAGACTAGACCCAGTCATCAAAAAGCCCGTCATTAAAAGATAATACAGAAAAAAAGACAATCCTTTTTCATTATAAATTCCAATATAAACTTCCCTCAACTCTATATTTTGTGATAAAAATATGAACAATGTAATAAGCTTTACGTCGGATTGCGTTGTTTAGCAGATTAGAGTGAATGTAATTTTTTGATTTAACGGAAAGTGAGTTGTTTTTTTTCCAATATAAACTGCAAGACTATATTTTTTATTTACTATCGTTAATTCACTTAGATATTCTAACACATCAAATGGTCATCTGTCATTTAGTGGGCTTGCTTTGATCACTCCGAGAACACACTTCAATTTTTGAAAGCAGGCTTCTTGTAGGTTAACTTTTACGAAACATTCATCAATCAATATCTGAAGAATTCTAAACATGATTTTATTTTTTGGGTGTTCACGCCAGTCAACTCGGTCGAAATGACATTTTGCATGTTTTACCAGATATTCAACAGTCTCCACTTTCACATTTGGATGGCAAATGATTGCCACAAAGCTATTGCAAGTTATACGCTTTATTTTTCGTGAGATTAATTTGACTATATCGAGATTATTATGAAAGCAAGCCAACGACAAAATGTTAATCATAACGTTGCTTGTATCGGTTGGACTATTACAAATTGATATTAAAAAATCGTGTTTTGTTGCTACATTACTGTTCATGAATCGGTCCATCTTTTGTTTTGAATCTGGGTCACTCAGAAATCCTCCTTGCACAGTCTCATCAACCATTGAAATCATTCTAAACGGCAAGCTGTTTAATAGCTTTCGTATATTTTGTAATATATTATCCAACATCTCATAATCGTTCATCAAAATAGCATGTACAACGAGATAATGCAATAGAGGAACGTTCAAATTCAATGATTCATTTAATAATCTTGTTTTTACATTCGATTTTGTTCCAATCAGCTTTTTTGGAAATGAAATGGTACAATTAACAGGAAAATCATCTTCCAAATGAGATATGTTCGTCATATGTACCTCATTATCGCTATCACCATCAGAACTACCTTCTGAATCCGAAAACCAATACATTGTTAGTTTTGTTAAAATATTTATCCCATATGTATTATTCCTGCATTACCATTCTAAAACATTAAGCCATATGTTGAAATTTACTTTTGCGTTGATTATTTTCATAAGGTCTGCCTATTCATTTTAAATGCATACATGCAGATTTATTCAGCTATCCTTCATCACATTATCATACACTTACACATGCAAATCATGTATTAGTGTTTTATCTAAATGAAGCATTCGCCATCAAGTGCATCAGGTCAAGTGCATGCAGATAAAGGTACAGATTCTAATTCACAAGATATTTAAATACGAAATCAAGTGCGGTCATAAAGTTGGTGCGCCGACAAAAGCCCTGTAGGATAAAAACCCCTAAAGATGAAATATCCGCGATCTAGGCAGCTAGGACAAAACCCCATGATTTGAACAGGATATATAAATATATTTTAATTGAATAGACGTAATCATGTTTGGCTTTAAATAACTTTGAATGATGATTATTGCTAAACAAAGAAACTATACAATGTATGATATGCATAGCTTATTGCGATCATGAAGTTTATGTTTAAATTCATTGCAAACCTCGCATTCCATGCACGCAACATGCTACTCCTATCATAATCCTATCATATAAGATGGTCGTTAAATTACATACATGTTTGTGCCGCAATTAGTTGCTTTTATTTAATTTTGGCTTGCTTGAATAAAACATCATCATCGATATATCATACAGAATGCTGAGCTTCCAAAATTGCGAGGAATTCGCCCAATGGGGCTTTTGCCCTTCGGACCTTTAACCCTATCACCAACATAGTCTAACGTTGAACTCATTGATTAATGTGTCACTAACCTATGTAAACTGTAAAATCATTTCATTTTGTATACGCATGATGGGCATCCCAAACTAAAATATTCAATTTTCTTGTTAATTATTACGAATTCTCTATATTCTTCTCTACCTGATATTTAACATATGCTAAAAAAGGATGCAAAATCAGAAGCATCACAGAGAATTATAATCAAACACCGTCAAATACAGTTATGTCTTTTTTTTTACTTTGATTTGCATAATGCTGAGCTGTATCAAGAATGACATTAATTTTCAGCCATTTGTTTATATGTTTAAATATTTGTATTATTATTTTTAATCGAATAACAATAGACTCTATGTAATATTATGTTCAGTTGATGACAGGCGTATTATTAGAGGAGCTGGTACTTTGATGCTCTTATATTTTTATAGAAAATAAGGTGCCCCTCCGCCATGTGTGTTATGATACCTTATGCTATTGCCCCCCCCCCCCCCAAAAAAAAATTCGGGATCCGCGCCTTAATTGTCTATA